>CM049823.1:32638063-32786103 GCA_027422435.1 Schizopygopsis pylzovi | reverse complement strand
AAGAGAAATGATGATTCAGTCAGTGGAAGAACTTGACTGGTCTGCAGAAAGCAGCTGAACACCTCTGGTGTGACTTTAAATGAGCCAAAAACTCATCACCAAACACCAATGAAACATTCTCGGGAAATCAGCCGCCGTTCGCGGCACACGTAAGCCCGCCAGCCACCGCAAGCCCACCTACAGAGGCTCATGTGCCCCTGGGCTTGTTGGTGGCATATGAGGGGATGTGTTGGAGCCCAGCCCCAGAGCCCGCTCCTCGCCAGTGCCGACTCCTCGCAAGTGCTCTCCAGTACCCTGCTGGTTCCGTCCCCGAGGTTGTGGACTTTCTCCAATAAAATTTTCCGTCATGGCCGCCCGAACTCCCTGCTCCGCCGTTGGTCCCGGAACGGGCACCGCCCTGGAGGCCACCTGTACTGTCTCCATGCCCCTTGAGGCCTCCAGAGCGCCCACCCGCCTTCCCCGTTGGATGGTGTACGGCACAGGACGTGCCTGTTAGGAGGCGGGGGTAATGTCAGAGAGTCTCAGTCTCTCCAGTCACTTCAGTCGCCACAGTCATCAGCACCCTCGTTCCAATGATCACTATTATTGATAGTTAAAATAGTTATAATATAATAGTTATTATTAACAATGATGCATATTCTTTCCATGCATATTCCCATCCACGCGACACCATGTTTAACAATGTCAAGGGTACAAGACATTAAGGAAACATGAGATACGGCTTATAAAAATGCTATTTGTGTCATACAATAATTTTTATTGCATCTAATATCTTTGGTTGTTTCAGATTAAACATATCAAAAGATCCATACAATTAAAACTGTTAAAATAGTTATCAGATAAATATTTTAGAATAGAGTTGATCTTATTATTTTTAGCTATTTTTAGTGGACACAGATATTTATTGCAGTGTAAATACAATTGTCTGACTCTGCGCATCACTGACAAATTATTTTAGAATGAAAACGTGACATCAACAACACCGTGCAGCTGCCTGCGGTTGTATTGATTCAACCACCGAATCTAGCAGTGTCCGCCATAATATCGAAGTAAGTGTGCATCATTGATCATTAGCATTAGCATGAGATCTGTAGTTTAGTTTAAATATTCATTATTGTGGACCTATAGCACTCTTCGCTGTCATTAAAACATAACATACATGCCACAGGAAAAGTGATCAAGCGCATCCACTACAAATATGTGTAAATTCATATAATTATGGTTTAACTTCTGCGTATATGACTTTATGTAATTTCTGGGCTTATCTCCATGAATGAGAGTGGAATATTTAATGTAAATGTGTATATCGACATGAAAACAGAGTTTAAAATCGTTGTTTAATTTATTAATTTTATTAATTTATAAATTTTCCCGTCAATTTTGTTTTTATATATCCCATTATTTTTATTCTTTTTATATACCTTTTGCGTAGTAAGTGGCGTACGCCTATTTCAGGACAGGATTTGTGTGTATGCAACGGTTATAAATGAAGACCCTGTTGAATAAACCGAGTGGATATATGTTTTACATCTTCTAAAATATTTGCTTTTGATTTAGCATTTAAGTTTCAAAATGTCATAATCTATTTGCATTGATTGATGTTTTCGAACTTGCAGAACTGTCCATGGAACTGAACCCATCACTTCAAACTTGAAATTGTCAAAGTACATCCAACTGCAAATACACAAAATAAAATAGTATAGGATAGTAATTATTCCAGGTAAGGGGGGGGGGGGCAAACTGTTCCATGTAATTTCGGTGGAAAAGCGGCTTTTGTCTTTGTTTGCGCAATGCACAGATCACTGATCTGAGATGTTGTTACATCCACGACATGTTTGTCATGTATATAATTTTGTATTATGTCTATTTTTTATTTCACTTTTTTTGAGTAATTTTAGTACTTCAACTGATTGTCATATTTCAGTGAGTTGTGGTTTTCATCTAATATTTATATTTTATTTCAGCTTAATTACCATAAGTATTTAAGTTTTAGTTATAGTTGACAGTAAACACACACACACACACATGGTCAAAATTATTGGCACTCTCAGTAAATATGATCAAAGAAGGCTATGAAAATAAATCTGCATTGTTAATCTTTTTGATCTTTCATTTAAATAAATTCACAAAAATCTGACCTTTCATTGGAGAATAAGAATTTAAAATGGGAGGAAATATCATTATGAAATGTTTTTCTCTAATACATATTGGCCACTATGAAATTATTTTCCGGACCATTTTAAAATAGAATTGCTAAATATATTTTAAATCGCGTTTTCCATATGTGGACGAATAAATTGTAACATAATTAAAATGCAATTGCAAATCTTGCATTACCGTTTGCATTTTAGCTTTCTGCCACATTTCAAGTGAGAAAGCAAAGTCCATTTGCAACTGTATTTCCCATGTCTTACAAATTATGAGCCTGTGATATTTAAACAACTATATTAATTACTACATTTGCTTGTTCACGCTCTCTGCGCCGCGCATATAACCTGCCAAAACTCAATGTTATCGCAATTCCTTTTGCATTTTAATTTCCGATGGCCAATCATTTCTTTCCAAGATAGTCACTTAGAAATATATTTTCAGAAATATTCACTGGAGTAAAACGTGTGACAACTAGCTCTAAACTATTCTCTAAACAGAAATTAGTTGGACACTTAGTCTAAAAGTCTTCGCATTAGATGACAAAATAATAATGACCTTTTTGAATATTTTCTTTGGATATTTTGTCATGGCATTTAGACATAATAAAGCGAGGCTTCACGTAAGTACAGGACGAAAAGTACAAGGCAGATAAGAGACAATGCCGCGTGCAGAAGTTGTTTGGATGCTCGTGTGGTGTTGCGTTCAATGACGCGTCTTCAGCGCCAGATGGCGTCAGAGCGCTTCGTGAACGCGCACGTCCGCCGCGGTCCACGCTACTTGTTACGTGACATGTAGAACAAAATGTACAGAACGCAGTGTTCTTGAGAAGGACCCACGTGCCACATAATGAGTATTTAGCTGTGTCCGAAAGCGCTCCCTATCCACTGTATAGTGCACTCAACTGCCTTACACTATATAGGGAGTAGTGAATGAGTGAGCGATTTCGGACACGGCTTTAGTCTGCATATCGTGTGTTTAGCCTTTCTGTTGAGAGTGTGATTCTGATTCTGCTGGGCTTTAATATCCAGCAGTGATGGGTGACATCATCGATGAAGGGTTATTAATTATTAAAGCACGGCTAGTGCACTCGTGTTAATGTATAGACCACACCCTATATGCAGTGCACAACAAGAACTCATGTCTAGTGTAATGTGCAAACACTACAGAGCCAGAGACGCATATAGATACGATTTCATTACTATTTCCCATGCATTTTGCATTTGTCTGAAGATTTTTAGTAGGCCTACTTAAAAATCAGAAATTATGCTTTCACTAGCTGAGCTATAAAAAAGGCTTTTTATTTTTTAAATTTCAGATAAGATAAAAAAATTGTGTTAAATAGTGTTATTTTAGTATTGAAATGCTATTATGGTGTTTATTAATATTTTCTTTGTAATTCCCCTTAGAATATTTAGTTTATTGTCTTTATGCGTTATGTCGTGACGACATAGGGGATTTACTTGGAAGCCCCGATCATCTCTGATTAAGAGAAAACGCCAATGAAATTGGCTAGTGGATTTTGCATACCTGAGACACTCCCCGTGCATACGGGTATAAAAGGGTGACAGGTGCGTCCACTGATTAGATTTTTGCTTCGGAGCCGAGTGGATGAGAAGAGTGCTGATCTTCACAAAGCCTTTCATCTTTGTTTTGTTCCTGGTTGGCGTAACGGTGCGATCAGCGGAGTCCCTCTCATCAGCGATTCCCCTGGGCACTTCAACTAAGAGAGCAAATTCTAAAAGAGCAAATCACGGATGATCGCGTCTTTTTCAAGATGCCATTTCGTCCGTGTCCTTCTGGTTGCGGTCGTTTCCTGTCTGCGGATGACGGACACGATCGTTGTCTTCAGTGTCTGGGCTTCCAACACGCTGAAGATGCGTTCGTGGATGACTCATGCGCCTGTTGTGGGCGTATGAGCATGATTTCGTTGCAATCTCGCCTTTCCTTTATGAAAGGATTGGCACCCTCTGCCGCCACCCATGCTGGTCTCTCTGGCTCGAGCAGAGGATCGCCGGCTGACGCTCTGGGAGATCTGAGGGTTACTGTAAGAGCCTCTCCGCCGGGCATGCCCCCACGGACCTCTTACTCCTCACGCAGCGAACATCCCGTCCGGTTCCCGGGTGATTTCGCTGGTCCGTCCCACGGGGCGCCCAGCATTTCATTCGGTGCGCCATCTGTGGATAGGATGTCGATTGCAGCATCGGGGAATGGGTTCACGTCCTCTGAGGATGAAGGTGCGGTGGGGCTGCCCCCCTCGGGCGTTGTCGCCACCGCCGCACCGGACCCGGAGCTGACGGCCATGCTTTCCCGGGCAGCCGTGAGTATCGGGCTGGAGGTCAACAGACCGCCCAGTCCCGAGCCCTCGCGGCTGGACGATTGGTTTCTCGGAGCGGGGCGCGGATCACAACCGCGCTCTACTCCGGTGCCTTTCTTCCCGGAGGTGCATGAGGAGCTGACGGAGTCGTGGATGGCCCCTTTCACGGCCAGAAGCCGCTCGTCCGCCTCCTCCATCCTCACTACCCTCGATGGCAGAGTGGCCAGGGTGTATGCGGGCATTCCCCAGGTGGAGAGAGCGATCGCGGTGCACCTGTGCTCACGAAACACCGCCACTTGGAGGAACCGTCCGGCATATGGCATCCGCAGCTGCAGTCACGCCGCTCGGATTGCTTCATATGAGACCACTTCAGCACTGGTTACACTCCCGGGTCCCGAGGTGGGCATGGCGCCACGGTACACTGCGAGTAGGTATATCCCAGCAGTGTCGCCACTCCCTCAGCCCCTGGACAGACCTTGCCTTTCTATGGGCGGGTGCCCCTAGAACAAGTGTCCCGGCATACTGTTGTCACAACAGATGCCTCCAGCACGGGCTGGGGCGCTACATGCAACGGGCAGGCAGCCTCGGGACTCTGGACAGGGCCCCAACTGCTTTGGCACATCAACTGCCTGGAGCTGTGGGCAGTGCATTTAGCCTTGCGGCAGTTCCGGCCACTGCTGTTGGGCAAGCACGTGCTAGTCCGCACGGACAACAGTACGGCGGTCTCGTACATCAACCGGCTGGGAGGTATACGATCACACCGCATGTCACAGCTCGCCCGCCATCTCCTCCTCTGGAGTCACACGCAGTTCAAGTCACTGCGTGCTGTTCACATCCCGGGGCAGCTCAATCGTGCCGCCGACGCGCTCTTACGACAGCTCACATTCCCCAGAGAGTGGCGACTCCATCCCGAGACAATCCGGCTGATCTGGAGTCGATTCGGGGAAGCTCAGGTAGACCTGTTTGCCTCCCCCGAGTCCTCCCACTGCCAGCTGTACTTCTCCCTGACCGAGGGCCCCCTCGGCACAGACGCACTGGCACACAGCTGGCCTCGGGCCTTACGCAAGTATGCGTTTCCCCCAGTGAGCCTACTCGCACAGACACTGTGCAAGCTCAGGGAGGACGAGGAGCAGGTCCTGCTGGTTGCGCCCCATTGGCCCACCCGGACCTGGTTTCCCGAACTCATTTCCCTCGCGACAGCACCTCCCTGGAGCATTCCTCTGAGAAAGGACCTCCTCTCTCATGGGCTCGGCACCATATGGCACCCGCGTCCAGATCTATGGAACCTCCATGTGTGGCTCCTGGACGGGACGTGGCAGACTTGAGTAGTCTACCACCGGCGGTGGTAGAGACCATCATTCAGGCTAGAGCTCCTTCAACAAGGCAAACCTATGCACTGAAATGGAGTCTGTTCGTGACCTGGTGTTCTTCACGCCGAGAAGACCCCCGAAGATGCACGATTGGAGTAGTGCTTTCTTTCCTGCAAGAAAGGTTGGAGCGTAGGCTGTCACCCTCCACCCTGAAAGTGTATGTTGCCACTATTGCGGCTCACCACGATGCAGTGGACGGCCGGTCCCTGGGAAAGCATGATCTCATCGTGAGGTTCCTGAAGGGGGCCAGGAGGATGAACCCCTCCAGGCCTCCCCTTGTGCCCTCTTGGGACCTCTCTATCGTCCTGGCTGGACTTCAGAGGGGCCCCTTTGAGCCGCTGGACTCAGTCGAGCTGAAGTTCCTGTCTCTTAAGACAGCGCTCCTGACCGCGCTCACTTCCATCAAACGGGTCGGGGACCTCCAGGCGTTTTTGGTAAGCGAAGAGTGCCTTGTGTTCGGGCCGGTCTACTCTCACGTTGTCTTGAGACCCCGGCCTGGATACGTGCCCAAGGTTCCCACCACGCCCTTCCGCGATCAGGTGGTGAACCTGCAAGCACTGCCCTCGGAGGAGGCAGATCCAGCCTTAGCGTTGCTGTGTCCCGTAAGAGCATTGCGCATATACGTGGACCGCACCCGGAGCGTCAGAAGCTCTGAGCAGCTCTTTGTCTGCCACAGAGAGCAGCAGAAAGGGAAGGCTTTCTCCAAACAGAGGTTGGCCCACTGGATAGTGGAGGCCGTCGCCTTGGCGTACCAGTCGCAAGGCGAGCCGTGCCCCCTGGGGGTGAGGGCTCACTCCACCAGGAGTGTTGCCTCCTCCCATGCATTGGCGCACGGCGCCTCTTTGGCGGACATCTGCAGAGCTGCGGGCTGGGCGACACCGAACACCTTCGCAAGATTCTACAATCTCCGCGTTGAGCCAGTTTCTTCCCGTGTGTTGGGTAAGTAATGGGCGGGAAGAACTGGCCGGTGTCACGCTTGCTGCGCCATTCCCCCTCACCCGGGGATATGAGCGCCTTTTTTCTCCCCAGTTCAGTTCCCCAGATGGTGAACCCTGGTGGAATCCTCCAAGCACCCCCGGCAGTCAGACTGGGCGGAGCAGTCTGACGCCATGCCCAGTACTGGTGTTAGCTTGCCCGGGTCTCCGGTCAGCCCCTGTACTGGGCTAGGTGTCCGTATGGCCTGATTCCCCTTCGGGTAATCCCATATGTGTATTCTTCCACGGTAAGGTTTCCCTCACGGTAAACCCGTGTCTTCTCTTTGACAGAGCTTCGGGCAGCACCTCCTCCCTACACCTAGGTAGGATCTACCCCAGAGCCCAGTCGTATGTAGTACTGCCCCAAGCCTGGGTCAGTCCATATCAGTATCTCCACGTTACCTCCCTTCGGGCAGGATGTGGCCTCCGTAGCGCCGTTCTCCGGAAGGCTCGCTTCCCTGCCGTTACGACAAGCTGTAACAACAAATAGGAAAGACCTGAAGCCGTCTTTCACTGAAGGTCGAAATCCCTTCCGATTCCGTGGGGAAAGGAACAGCAGCTTGGCTATCTCCAGCAGCGATGTACTCAGTGGTCCCGGTGGGCACCAAGGTTAGCGAATTTGCGCTGGGGCGGTAGGAAGGTTGTAACCTCTTGCATAGCATTTGTCTGTCACGCACTCGCTTGTCAACATCTGCATGCCACAAGGTTGTGACGGGGTTTAGCTTGTGGCGCTTTCCATAGGACCCCTATGTCGTTACGACATAACTCGTAGTGACCGACAGATAGGGAACGTCTAGGTTACGTACGTAACCCCCGTTCCCTGATGGAGGGAACGGAGACGTTATGTCCCCATGCCACAATCTTGAACCATCGCTGGTTGCCAGGGACTCGTCTCGGCTCCTCAGCGTAAAACCTAATCAGTGGACGCACCTGTCACCCTTTTATACCCGTATGCACAGGGAGTGTCTCAGGTATGCAAAATCCACTAGCCAATTTCATTGGCGTTTTCTCTTAATCAGAGATGATCGGGGCTTCCAAGTAAATCCCCTATGTCATCACGACATAACGTCTCCGTTCCCTCCATCAGGGAACGGGGGTTACGTACGTAACCTAGACGTTCTTTGTGGCAAACGGGGCATATTGTCACATTTGTCACTTCTGAACATTAATCTTTTCAGCTAAATGTAAACGGTAAAACAATAAGGTAACCTGCAGAAATATCAAACAATTATTCTGTCTAACAGAAATTGTAATTAGAGTATTAAATTGCATTTCAATATCATGTCTTCATCTTAAAAAGATATTCTTTTAAGATCTGGCGCCCTATTATGGATTATTTTGATCATTCTAAATAATCGCCTATTATTGACTGAGTTTCTCTATTAAACTCTAAATGGATGTCAACAGATGTATTTTATAGTATTTATTTTTAAAATAATTTCAATAATTGCTTTAACTCATGCGTGTGCGTACAGTGGGAAAAAATATTTACTAAAATAATGATCAAAACTCCGTGTTTGGAGGAGGAGGAATGAAGCATGACCCCAAGAACACATTCCCCACCGTTAAACATGGAGGTGGAAACATCATGTTTGGGGGTGTTTTTCTGCTAAGGGGACAGGACTCAAGGGAGTTGTTTTCAGTGTTTTGAATTTAACCAACATATAAATCCCTGCAGCAAAACAAGTTTTTGTGAAACTGCACAGTTGGCCTTAAAGCGACTGAAATGCATGTGAAAACGTGCCCCGGTTCCACCCAATCATATGGGCCACTTTACTGAATTGGTCCAAATTCCTTTTAGTCTTTTTCCCAAAAAGTTTTATGTATGCAAATTGTATAATATCCAAGGAACACATTTCTAGTAAATGTGCAGTTAATTCTCATATTGTATTTTCAGAAGGTATTGGAATATTTGTCCTCTCCAACAAATCTGTCTCTACCGAAACAGTGTATAATTAGAAAGTTACATTGACCTATTAAGATTTTGCTTGTATATATACACACACTCACCGGACACTTTATTAGATACACCTGTTCAATTGCTTGGTAACACAAATTGCTAATCAGCCAATCACATGGCAGCAACTCAATGCATTTAGACATCTAGATGTGGTGAAGACGACTTGCTGAAGTTCAAACCGAGCATCAGAAAGGGGAAGAAAGGGATTTCAGTAGTGATGGAGAAGTGAAGCGTTCAGAACCAGTGAAGCTTTCAACACAATTGTATCAGAAAAATATTAATTACTTGAAGCTTTTTAAAGCTGTTCATGCTGTGGCCTTAAAAATTAGCAACACCTTTCAAAGTGTTGTGATTCATTACAGCTGCAGGTTTCACATCTGGTTTGCTATCATATCAATATGGACCAAAATCTCTGAGGAATGTTTCCAACAGTTAATTAAGGCAGTTCTGAAGGCAAAAGGTGTTCCTAAGTGGCCGGTGAGTGTATATCTGTCTGTCTGTGTCCGTCCGTGTGTCTCTCTCGCTTTTGTTTTTTATTATAATTTTTTTACCAGAGGTAAATCCATAACAATGAAATGTTTAACAATATTTAAAGTGTAATTTATTAGATTTCTTGTATTTTGAATCCAATTTTTCTTTGTAAAAAGGCAAGAAGTTGATTTATACTGATTTCAATTTTAAGAATTTATTAGTTTGAATATACGTTGAGCCAAAAACTTTCATAACATCTTGGTTGATAATTCAGTATGCTTTATTTTAGACAAAACAAAAAATGCATAACTGTAAAAAAAAAAAAATTAATTTTTTTTTCCAAATATGAGGATTGTGTGTTTTCTTTTGTCTCTACCGAAACAATGAGGACCCGAAACACACACCAAATGTTTTGCTAGTGACAATTTTAGATCATTTTGAAGTTCGCTCAAAGATACTAATCCGCACATGGTTAGCTAGCACAGTGGTATACATATAAAAACGAAATGTTGTAGAATAGCTCCCAAAAAAAAGTGTTCGGTAGTGATGTCCTTAAAGTTTTTCAGATTCTTTACCTCAAAATTATGAGACCTATCTACTCACAACTTGTAGCAATGAGAGAGAGGACACAGAAATATTTCCTGATCATAACTGTATGGGTTTAGTTCAAATCGGTCTCGGCCAATAGACTAAAACATTCATTGTTTCAGAAGTGACATGAAAAATGCGGGACACTTTTAAAAGTCTCCTCTTGCAATGCAGTTAAAAAATATAAATTTCCAACTTAACGATCTCTAGAACGAGCTCTTCCTCAAGGTTACACATGCCCATCAACATGTGTCTGTTTTAAGCATCTTGATCAGTATCACAGATGCTCACCCAGAATGCATCTAGCAGAAAGTGCAGTGTTAAGATGCAACCGATGTTGTTTATGACTTTTTTATGGTCTCAGAATCATTTCTCATGGCCTATACTGTAGGTGCTGAGTGTTATGTCATATGTCATCCTCTCTATCCATCCCTAATGTGTATCTGACACCGCATGCATCCCGCTGTGATGAGACCGATCGCCCGGCACAGAGCTGGTGTAGTGTTCACGAGCTTGATGCATGTACACATGTGCATCAGTGTGTCGGCATGTTCCCACTCAAAATAACACTTTGCCAAAACAATATGACCCTAAGAGAATTCAAACAGTCTGACCCTCCCTGAGATGAAATTAATCTGATTGAACGGCCATACATGCATCTCTATAAATGCAGCGGCATTCATATCTGAACAATATTCAGCAATGAAACCCATCAATCCTGCATTAAAATCATACATGGTTCATGTTCATGATAAACGGCATTGCAAAAGCAACATGCTTCCAGTTATTTTAATATCACTAAATTTGACTTGATTTTAGGATTTTCAATATTTCAGAATGTTTAAAGACAAAAAAGTCTGATATTTCTACCAAAATAAGTTAAATTCGCCCTGCAGTCACTAATGTTATCCCTTAAAACTTGTCTTTGACCCTCAAAATTACACAATTCAATGTATTTCCCTTTAAAATAATTAAAGAATCAGTTTTTGAGTGAACATTGCCAATTTTCCACATAATGTTTTTCACTTTTGCTCAAATCAAGGAGGCCTACGACAATTCTTTCCAAAAAGAAATACAAAAACTGTGCTAATTGAAAGAAAACAAGTTCAGAAAACTATTGAATCCAATATTTGGTGATCTGGTCTTTTAACAATTGTTTGTAAATCTCTCGTTATGCCATAACAGCAAAATAGGTAATGGATGTCAAGTAAATGTGAGTGAATAATAACACGGCTGGTGAACTGCATGGTTGATTTTCAAGATTAAAGGCATTGCAAATGCTTTTTTAAAAGCATACATTTTTAACATTACATCATTTTTAACAGAGGTCAAATATGTCTGAGTTCTGACAGCAGGGAAATATCTATGCTTAATACAAACAATTAAAAGCAAAAAGAAATAGGTACGTTGATTTTTAGAAACAGGAGGAGAAAACACAGTTTTGTTGTTGATGTCAAAGGCTGTGTGTGCAGTGACTGATGAATCATATCTCTGCTGCTGTTTATGCATTCAGAAGAATCATATTGTGCCTGCCATCTTTTTATGGAAGCCCATGAGATAGATAGATCCTCCTCTGTTACATAAGTGCCATTTGACCTTTGACCCGTATGTAACGTATGGTTATCTGAAGCTCGGTGGTCGTCCTGACTGAGACATGTACCAACATATCCCAAATAACTCGCCTCCCGCTCAACCTATACTTTGAGCTGTCTTTGTCCTGCCTGAGGAACACGGTGATCCCAGCTCCTCCTTAAAGAATTTGACACCGCTTTAACCAAATCCTCCTTTTCTTTAAGAGAGATTAATGTATTTTTAGAGCAATGGCAATTCATACAAATGCTGGTAAAATGTATTTTGACTTTGTGCAATTTCTAATATACAATAATATGTATATTGTATCCTGAATGTACTGACATATATTTTAGTTCTACTTATTTTGTCTTTTCACCACCTTCACCTCTTCAGTTCCTCACCAAGCCTGCATTTATTTGAATAACAAATACAGTAAAAACAATCAAATTCTGAAATATTATTACCGTGTAAAATGTAATTTATTGCTGTGATCAAAGCTGTATTTTCAGCATCATTACTCTTCAGTGTCACATGATCTTCAGGAAATCATTCTAATATCCTGATTTGCTGTTCAAGAAACATTTATGATTATTATCAATGTTGAAAACAGTTGTGCTGCTCAATATTTTAATGGATGCATAGTATTTTTCAGGATTCTTTGATGAATAGAAAATTTAATCGAAACAGAATCTTCTGTAACATTATAAATGTATTTACTCTCACTTTTAAACGATTAAATGCATCCTTGCTGAATAAAAACATATTTTAATAGGCTATAGTAGTGCACTTGTACTTACTAGAATAGTGCATTTTACACTGTTTATCCACAGTACACTCAAGGTATGCGTTTGATGTGTATATTTTATTACCTGGCCGTCAAACCCATGACCTTACAGTTGTTAGCACATGAGCTCGACTCATTTTGACACTGAGTACTGCTGCTAAACCTTCTCGAAGAAACATTTCTGCGTGTCCAGCGTTGTGTTTCCCCGTTTGAGAGGTGTTGCGGTTTGCATTCGCTCCACCCGTCTGTGGTAACTGGTTCAAACTGGCTGCGGCGCAGTAACGCGGCAGGTTTTCCTGTGTGTTTGAGCTCACTTCTTACTCGAAGGCCTCCAGTGAGATGAGCTGGCAGCTCCGTGGAACACAAACACATATTCATTCTTACATATCTGGCACAACTATAACTGTATCCTGTTGAAACGGGACCCTGGGATGCATGTAACTAATTCTGTGCACATGTGTCCCAGGGTCCCGTTTCAACAGGATACAGCTATAGTACACATTCATGTGGCACCGAACTGCAACTAAAACGGCCCCTAGAGTTTCTTTGAGTTGTGTAGGAGGAATGTGACACCACACACACATTACATAACAGATCCTGTGACGTATGTTCTCTTTCCTAGAGAAAATACATATAAAAGAAGGCATTTACTGAGGTCTGTATCTGCAGATAAAACAAACATAGAGACCACATGCTCAACACACTGAAACTGTTTTAATGAAGAAGTAAGTGTCTTGCTATACAACTGAAATATTAATATTATGATTTTTTTGTGACCGCAGGAATAAATTTAGTGACTTCTCAAAGTTAACATGCTACACTGTTTTTCTTATCAAAGTTGTTTATTATAATATTGATATTAATATGAATACTGGTGTTGTTATACATTTTCATTTTTATTTATTTATAGGTGGCAGCATGGATGAATTTAGCTAATAATCATTTTAAATTTAGAATAATACTGATATAAATTTTTGTGGCAGCAATAGGGTGAATTTAGCTAATTAAACATTCATTTTAAAGTAATGTTGATATTGATGTTGAAATTCATATTAATATTAATTTCATTTAATTAATTTATTTGTGGCGGCAGGGATGGTTTTAGCAACTTTTGAAAGTCCGTATGCTAAAAAATGTATTAAAAGTTTAGAAATGTTAGTTTTGTTATAATATTGATATTATATGAATATTGATAGTAATTTAAATGTCATCTGGGATTAATTTAGAAACTTTTCATAAGCACACTAAACATTTTTGTAAAATTTGTGACATTTTAAGTTGATTTAATATTGATATTAATACTAATATTGATATTAATTTGAAAAAAAAACTACAAAATACCAAAACACGCTAAAATGTGTTAAAACAATTGTGATATTGTTTTATAAAATGATAGTGATCATTTTTATTTTAGTATTATTTTTAGTGGTGGTGCTTTGTCTTGGATTTTTATACACTTATGTATACATAATGCATTGTAAGTAGTTTTGCTAAATGCATGAATCTATATGAGAGAGAAGTTTGTTTACATCAGAATGTAGGACAGATTCATGTGCATTTTACATAACTCAGTCATGTGACGTGACTCAGCCAATCACACGGCCCCTGCTACATTCAGCTGTTGTCACGATGATGAATCTCACACAAAATCCTCTGCAGAGTAGCTTTTGTGACGAACACATCTGCTGACCAACAGGATAAAATGGCAGCGGACTGCAGAGAGGTTGTTTTTGGAAATCTGTGTGAGATTTGGCCGTCCTCCCGTGTCAAGCATACTCTGGCTGTCTCTCCACATGCCAGGCCTGTATGTTTCCACCTGAGCAACTCGTGACTCCCAGCACCTGTTCCCTGAAATGATCCAGCGCTCACGTCAGTCAGTGTTTTGATGGGTTGATCTGGGTGTTGTCTTCGCATGTCTTTCAATAGTTTTTTGCAATAATTATGAGGCTGTCAGCAATTGCCTTTGAGCAAAACACTCAATAAAACAACTGCATTCAAGGTTCAGTGCAGGGATCTGGATGCTCTTGAGCTTTCGCTTGAGCACAATTGTTTCCTCTGAGCTGGAATTATTTAATTATGTGAGAAGAAAGTATGATATAAAAGACAAAGGAAATCTTTCAACAGAAATCAGTCAATTATACAGTTTAGCATCATAAAATATCTGGCTGCGTAGAGCCACAATTGAGCATTCAGAATCAAATATTCTAAACGATATAATACATTTACATTCATTTAGCAGACGCTTTTATACAAAGCGACTTACAGTTGAGGTATACAATAAGCGATACATTATAAAGAGGCAAACAGTCACAGGAAGTGCTTGTCATACAACATTTCAGGCATTGTTCAGAGCAAAACTAGCTGCACAGGGAGAGGTTAAGGAAAGAGAGCAAAGGTGTTTTGTATTTGTATTTGCTCACTCACAAATCTCAGACTTCTGGAGGGGATGTAGATTCGTAATAGTGAGTGGAAGTAGGCGGGGCTTCTGGAGGGAATGTAGATTCGTAATAGTGAGTGGAAGTAGGAGGGGCTTCTGGAGGGGATGTAGATTCGTAATAGTGAGTGGAAGTAGGAGGGGCTTCTGGAGGGGATGTAGATTCGTAATAGTGAGTGGAAGTAGGAGGGGCTTCTGGAGGGGATGTAGATTCGTAAAAGTGAGTGGAAGTAGGCGGGGCTTCTGGAGGGGATGTAGATTCGTAATAGTGAGTGGAAGTAGGAGGGGCTTCTGGAGGGGATGTAGATTCGTAATAGTGAGTGGAAGTAGGTGGGGCTTCTGGAGAGGATGTAGATTCGTAATAGTGAGTGGAAGTAGGAGGGGCTTCTGGAGGGGATGTGGATTCGTAATAGTGAGTGGAAGTAGGAGGGGCTTCTGGAGGGGATGTGGATTCGTAATAGTGAGTGGAAGTAGGCGGGGCTTCTGGAGGGGATGTGGATTCGTAATAGTGAGTGGAAGTAGGCGGGGCTTCTGGAGGGGATGTGGATTCGTAATAGTGAGTGGAAGTAGGCGGGGCTTCTGGAGAGGATGTAGATTCGTAATAGTGAGTGGAAGTAGGAGGGGCTTCTGGAGGGGATGTAGATTCGTAATAGTGAGTGGAAGTAGGAGGGGCTTCTGGAGGGGATGTGGATTCGTAATAGTGAGTGGAAGTAGGCGGGGCTTCTGGAGGGGATGTGGATTCGTAATAGTGAGTGGAAGTAGGCGGGGCTTCTGGAGGGGATGTAGATTCGTAATAGTGAGTGGAAGTAGGCGGGGCTTCTGGAGGGGATGTAGATTCGTAATAGTGAGTGGAAGTAGGAGGGGCTTCTGGAGGGGATGTAGATTCGTAATAGTGAGTGGAAGTAGGAGGGGCTTCTGGAGGGGATGTAGATTCGTAATAGTGAGTGGAAGTAGGCGGGGCTTCTGGAGGGGATGCAGATTCGTAATAGTGAGTGGAAGTAGGAGGGGCTTCTGGAGGGGATGTAGATTCGTAATAGTGAGTGGAAGTAGGCGGGGCTTCTGGAGGGGATGTAGATTTGTAATAGTGAGTGGAAGTAGGCGGGGCTTCTGGAGGGGATGTAGATTTGTAATAGTGAGTGGAAGTAGGAGGGGCTTCTGGAGGGGATGTAGATTCGTAATAGTGAGTGGAAGTAGGAGGGGCTTCTGGAGGGGATGTAGATTCGTAATAGTGAGTGGAAGTAGGAGGGGCTTCTGGAGGGGATGTAGATTCGTAATAGTGAGTGGAAGTAGGAGGGGCTTCTGGAGGGGATGTAGATTCGTAATATTGAGTGGAAGTAGGCGGGGCTTCTGGAGGGGATGTAGATTCGTAATAGTGAGTGGAAGTAGGAGGGGCTTCTGGAGGGGATGTAGATTCGTAATAGTGAGTGGAAGTAGGAGGGGCTTCTGGAGGGGATGTAGATTTGTAATAGTGAGTGGAAGTAGGAGGGGCTTCTGGAGGGGATGTAGATTTGTAATAGTGAGTGGAAGTAGGAGGGGCTTCTGGAGGGGATGTAGATTCGTAATAGTGAGTGGAAGTAGGAGGGGCTTCTGTAGGGGATGTAGATTTGTAATGGTGAGTGGAAGTAGGAGTGGCTTCTGGAGGGGATGTAGAATCGTAATGGTGAGTGGAAGTAGGGGGCTTCTGGAGGGGATGTAGATTCGTAATAGTGAGTGGAAGTAGGCGGGGCTTCTGGAGGGGATGTAGATTCGTAATAGTGAGTGGAAGTAGGAGGGTGCAGAGCCTGTGGTTGTTCTATATGCAAGTATCAGTGTCTTGAACTGGGTGCGAGCTGCAACCGAGATCTAGTGCAGGGAGATAAAGAGAGGTGTAATATGGGCTCCTTTGGGTTCGCTGAAGACCAGTCGTGCCACTGCATTCTGAATCATCTGTAAAGGTTTGATTGTGTTTGCCAGAAGTGTTGTGTTTGCAAGTCCAGCCAGAAGAGCATTGCAGTAGTCCAGTCTAGAAATGACAAGGGCCTGGACAAGAAGTTGTGCAGCATGTGTAACGGATGTATGCCAGTAAGGGCTGTGTGTAAACCTCATCCTGACCTCAAAAGAGGCGCTCTAGCGACTGACGCTAGAGGCTGTAGCCTTTGGCGTTCCTTGTTAGAGCGCCCGCCTCCGCGCCAGAGTCCCGGGTTCGCGACCCGCTCGGTGAGTTGGTGCGGACCCGTGTCGGGGGGGTTACACATGCTCTGTCAGAATGGGCCTGATCTTTCTGATGTTGTGTTGTGCAAACCTGCAAGATTGAGCAGTCTTTGCAATGTGGTCTTTGAAAGTGAGCTGGTCATCGAAAATGACCCCAAGTTTTCTGACTGAGCTTAATGGGGTAGTTTTTGCTGAATCTATCTGGATGGTGAAATTGTGTTGTAGAGTTGGAGTGGCAGTAATAAAATGTTATGTACTATTTCTAAATCATGATAGTAATGAGAAATTTTCACACTTAATTACCTTTTTATCTTAATTTCCTCATATAAAATATGGAGATATGGAGGTAAATCATGATTATGAGATAAGTTATAGTAGTTATTAATAAAAAGTCAACATCAATCAGTTGACTTATGACATAAATTAAAATTATAAGAATAAAAGGTTACAAATATGAGAAAAGGGTCAAACTTAGCATACAAAGTTATAATTATGAGAAGTCAAATTTATGACATCAAAACTCAATTATGACAAAAGCTAAAATTATGAGGTCAATTATGCAATAAGTCAAAATATTTAACATAATTCTGACTTTTTATATCAAAAAAATGTTATATCATTATTGTTAGATAAAAAGTCAAAATAATGATATACTAAGTGACAATTATGAGATAAAAAGTATAAACAATTAGATGCTGTGTCATAGTTATGAGATAAAGGCCTGGTTTCACAGACAGGGTTTAGTTTAAGCCAGGACGAGGCGTTAGTAAAATTAAGTTTTTAAGCAGCTTCTATTAAAAATTCCTTAGAAGAAAACATTACAGGTGTGCATCTTGAGACACAACAATGGCTCTGACATATTTTAAGATATGTCAGAGCAAGATATTTTCAGTTGAGACGGCTCAAACATGCATTTTAGTCTGGGACTAGCTTAAGCCTTGTCTGTGAAACCGGAGGGAAAAGTCTGAATCTTGACATATTAAGGCATTATTATGAGATGAAAAGTAGAAATGATGTACTAACTCATAGATATGCTATAAAAAGCTAGTTGTGAAAGCTGACTCAAGTCATAATTTTGCCTTTTAATCTCATAACTATGACTTAGTATGTCATGATTTTTATTTTTATTCCTATGCTGTGTAAATGGCCATCCATAGTCTTGTGTATGTATGAATTTACACTGAATGAAGCTTTCAGTCTTGTGTGGTTAAAAACATGCTGATCTCATGTTGCTGCAGGGCAAAGATCCTCTCATTTAAAACATTTAAATTGCACTTTAATGTCACTTAAAAGACATGCTTTACTTCATATTTACTACAGTGTGTACCTAATGTATTATTTTGAGGGGGATGAAATTGTATTTTATTGAATACGTCTTAAATCAGATATTTAATGGTCAAAAACCAATAAAATATTTGTATTTCCTTCTCATTGCATTAGGTTAAAATCCAATCAGCGTGTTTGCGGAGTACAACAGAATGTGCAGATGGCAGAGTGTAACTTACAATTATCTTCAGATTAAATTAATCTGAAGAAAATGAATCCATGATGATCAGATTAAGTTATTGTCTTCATTCTTATTTTCCTGACTCGTCATTTCAACTTCTCTAATGCTGTAAATAATCTTTACAAAGCTGCATTCCCCAAAACGGCCATGTTTTCTGCAGAGACTTGCAGTCTGGCTGCACATCAGACCGGAGAGACTTTGACTGAAATACACAATGTTTTACCAGCGCAGTCACTGCAAACACACAGAGCGGGACGGTTTTACTGCACCAAACACACTGATTCATACACACGCGATTCACACTTAATTCAGCATCAACTTGTTTACTTCTCACAATTCAGAGAGCAAGTTATCAAATGAATGAGACATGTTCTTACTGTAATGTGTGACTTTTGATTTAATAACATCTTATATCATCTGTGGAGAAACATCTGAGACTACAATTTAATTTGTAATTTCCTAATTTAACACTAAAAGATTTTTTACCAAATAAGGCCAAGAAGTTGATATTAATAAAATGTCAGTCAATTTCGACTTATAAATCACAATAATGAGAATAAAAGATTACAATTATCAGAAAAAGGTCAAGCTTAACATGCAAAGTCATAATTATGAGAAGTCAAATTTATGACATAACTCAATTATGACAAAAGCTAAAATTTAGATAAAAAGTCAATTCTTAAAATCAACTTTTTACATAGTTGACTTATGTATGTTATAATTTAGACTTTTCTTATCTCATTATGATTCTTTTTTTAATCTCATAATTCAGATTTAGCTATAGGTGATGTTTATTTTTTTTATTTTTTATGTTGTGGATATGCCCCCATAGTCATATGCTTCTATTAATGTGCACGGTGTTGTTGTTTTTGTCGAATGTGTTAAATCAAGGTCATAGGAAGTGACCACAGGTGACGTTTAATAGGCAGAAATCTACAGCACTGCTGCAGTAATAAAGCACCTACAAACCCTGATGAATAAGAGAGAAGGAGAAACACATGGATAGTAGATTAGAGAGGAACATGATGGCCTACTTGCACTGAGCGTCTGACAGGCCAGATCCCGAGAGTGCAGGGATGCTGTGGACACACTGAGAGCTTTGTGACGGTCCAGACAGAGCATCAGACTGCAGTCATCAGCGACTGGCACGCGGCAGACCGGCACGTGAATCAAGCCCATAGATGACGTGTGTGTGTGTGTGTGAAATAAGAGCAGAGGTAAACATTCATGGCTGTCTATACACGGTATACGTCCATGTTTTAAGGATCACTGATCCTCAGTTGGTTTTACTTCAGGACCCAGATATAAAATTCACAATTCAGCACCAACAGTATTTATTCCACCTATTGAACCTGTATTCAATGCTGTCTGGATCTGTACAAAAACTGATTAGATGCATGAAAACTGTGCGATGTTATTACAATTTAAATAACCTTTTTTATTTTGTGATCAAAGCTGAATTTCTTCAGTGTCACATGATCAGGAATCATTCTAATATGATGATTTGCAGCTCAAGAAACATTTCGGATTATTATTAATGTTGAAAACAGTTGTGTTGCTGAATATTTTTACAATATCAGTCACACATTATTCAAGTGTTTCTTTCCCTTTTACATCCATGAACCACCATCAAACCAAAACAGAAAAGACCCTATATTAAGGTCTATTTCTTTATTCATCCCTTCTCTGTTTTTATAAAGCAGTCATGTGCAATACTCTGTCGCCAACGTGATCCCCTCGCTTTTCTGTAGCTTGCAACTGCAACGACACCATGATGCACCACCGGACAGCCAATGGGACGAGCGTGTTGCGGCTCATAGCATGTTAAAACTGTCCCAGCAGTATTTTGGGGGCAAATTTGCCCAGTGATCAGACAGCAGAGCGGGAAAGGGAGGAGCTAAAGGTGATAGGCGGAATAACACGTGTCACATAAAGCGGCCTCGGCCTGTCACAGGACATCACATCTGCCCCGAGCGTCCATGCGAACACTTATGAACACATACAGACTGCAATGCCGCATTAACTGCTTTAGTAAAGAGGAAATCATAGCAGTCAAAGGAAACAAAGACGATACAGACTCGTTGGGTGGCAGTTAAAATGCATTTCGATGGGTTTTAACTAAAATAAAGCAGGCAAGTTGAAGTGTATAAACTCCACCAAACGGAAATGTAAATGTTTCCAAACAGGTTGGCTGAGTCAAAGTTGTAGTGTCAGACCGGTCTGCATGCTCAGAGCAATATTTTTAAAGTACCAAGATTTTTGTGGAAAAAAACTCTAGCTAAGATACAAAAAAAGTAGCATGCTTCGTTCAGTCTTAGACTTTCAAAAAGGAAATCAGTATCTTCCTGAACTAATCAGCAGTCTACAGCATAACCAGCATGACATTTCCAACTTCCTCATGCCCTTCACACGCTCAACAGACTCGAGATTTGAGTTTCTGAAACAATTCGGAGTTTAAGACCATAATAAGGTTTTGATTCACAGAACATAAAGTTGTAAGAATCTCATTTCAATTAACAGGCACTGCACGGCTGCCAAGTCTGTCTGATAAAAATTATAGCTCACAATGATAATATGCAGGATATTAGCGCAGAAACAAACTTTTTGCAAGTACACAAATGCTTGGCTAACACATTTTTAGCACACTGTTCCATTTTTGCATCACTGTGGTGGTAATGACTCATGAGGTGAATCTTTTTTTTAAAACCTCTGCATCATTAAACCACCACATTAACCCCTGTGCTGTGCTGAAACCCCGGTCAAAAAGATCATAGGCCTCATTGATCGGAGCTATTGTACCTCGGTTTGAGTGAAAAAAAAATAATATTGGTGTAACATTGTCAATTCCAAAACTGAGATGCATGAGCTCAGATCATTGATGCCTATACGAACAATCAGTAAAAAAAAAAATACTACAGTGCTAATTGAAATGAAGCAAATATTGAATCCAAAATTTGGTGATGAGTATAACAAGAAATGTGCATTTTTTTTTTGTAGGATGGTTATTTTGAACTGGGAATAAGAAAAAAATCCCACAAATTTATTTTTTTGTTGTTTTGGGAAGTCAGTAAATTTTAGTCCAGTGATAACATTACGTAATTTAACTTATTTAGCAACTTTCTCTTCAAAAATAAATATTAACGGCTCCATAGCACATTTTTGGAAATCCTGAGAATGCAACACACTATAAATTGCACTCAAACACAATTTAAAGCATAATGACATAGCTTACTAGCTTGAAGCATTTGCATTCTTGTACTTGTAAGCGTACATTTCTGGCCTATATTGCTCAGCATATCAGGGGAGCGACACAGCAGACACACCTTGAGTTACTTGGTGTGCAAATGTTTAATTGATGTCTATTGAGTTTGGTAAGTGGGTCAAACATCGAGCCAGCTGCAGCACACTAGTAGACAAATATTGCGTGCAGATAGAAGAAGCTGCTGCCTGAGGCTGTGCCCACTTCCTGTTCAACGGCACGCATCTGCCGACAGGAAAACCTTTCATATGGTTTCGTGTAAAACTCGACTCAGCAGGAATGACTTGATCAACAGCGATGAGTTGGACAAATTTCATAACGTTCTTCTAAATCTTCTTGAAATCACGACTTGCTTTCCATTACTTGATAGTGTTCAAAATATTCACAGCTTTATTTGATCGGTGTCTTAAAAATATAACATACCGTACATTCATCTTAATCACATTATCATAAAAAAGCATTAGAGACAACATTACAGATTGGTTTCACTAAAAATAACTGCATCAAACTCATGCAATTGCACACAGAGTCTGCATTAACAAGTGTTGGAGACATGAGAAGTTATAATGAGAAGAACAAGTCACTAACATAACGTCCTCAAATGCTCTTTGTGTAGTACATTTCCTAAAGTGTCTAACACCAAGTGTAGTATTGTAGAGCAGCATCTCCACTATAAGTCCTCAAGGCTCTGATGTTCTTCAATAGCATCTTTTGGGGGAAATCTGAGCATTTCACTCTTGTGCATTGGACCTGCTTTCAATAGTTGCTTGGTACATCTCAAACAGAGGTCCTTCCCTTTTTGAAACGCATTATGTCTCCGAGTGGAGCTCAGGTTTTGAACCTACAGCAGATCTGACTGACTCTCTGATGCATGCATCAAGTCAACTATTAAAACTCAGGCCACAACCCCTTCCAGGTCCATTGAGAATAAACTAAAGCTAGAGAACTCCTAAGCAGAAGTCCCGTGGTGTGTGCGATCCATAGACGTTATAGAAGGGTAGAGTCTGAATCTTCAACATCTGAACGTCTTCAGTTTGGGTTTGTCTTTTCTGGACGCCACGCACATTTGCACACCTTCACGGGGCGGGTTTGTGGTTAACCTTCTCGGTCATCTGTTTGGCACTGTAATACGACAGGCTAAGGCCCATGATGGCCAGCATCATGGCGATCTGGTTGACGGAGCGGTCGTGCGTCGGGGCCTGAACCTCACCTGCTACCTGCCTCTGCAAAAATAATGGAAAAAATGATCGTTAACACGGCCAAACTCGTGCACCTGCCAATGTTCTGCTCCGTTATGTGGGTGGAATGAAATCATGAACTATTTACTGCCAATATAGTCATGTTCAGACAGCAGGAGAGGAACTGTTTGTAATCAAAAGCAAAAAGGGAGTCAATTCCAAAATGACTTAAAAGATCAGAACCAGATTATGACAGCATTTGTTAGGATAAGTGGATGAAACAGTTAAACGAGTGACGCCACACTCAGGTTTAAGCCAATCTCAAAAAGATGACATTAAGACGGTTTAACAAGTCACTCTGCAATTAAAGCAAGTAGGTTTAGACGGGTCTAAGAATAGTAAGATGACAAATCTGCTTAAGGTTAAAAAGATTAAGTATGCAATTATTAGGCTGGGCTTAACAAGAAGGATGCCTGATGGTTTTTTGGGACCGGTTCACAGATATGTTCACATTTTTACGCAGCGCAAACCTAAAAATTTAGATTTCTGTGAAAATTGTTGTTGATTTGGAAACTAAGCAAAGGTTATTCATCTGGCTAACATCAATGATTTGTTGAAATTGCAGGAATTATTTGTTATGTGCATTGGACCAATGTTATGCAAATGATGTAGATACTTGGAAAAAGCAGCCTGATACTGATCAAATAAATGCAGTATTTTGCACGGTTGTGACACTATAAAAAAAAAGTGTATAATACATTGGAAAATTTAAATTAAACTCAAAAATTGCTAGTAAGTTTCACAAATAAATAAATGTGACATTTTAAGGACTGAAAAGTATTTTCTTGTAAAACATACATGATCGCTTTATTTACAACAGTGTTGGTGCACCCCAATATTAGTGCAAGTACTAAATCTGTGATTCAAGACATGGTTTTTAATGTTGAATCTTTGAAACAAATGTCAGAACAAAATTAATCAAGACACTTGCTTGTTTACAACCACCCCCCGCTGCTTCGTGAGAATTACATCCAGCTCATGAGGGATGAATCTAAACTGGTATTTCTCATGTGTACACAGCCTTCATTCAGCCCTTCACGGTCATTGTTCATATAATTAGAGTTCAGTTGCTTTTAGCCAGTAGGAATGCAGTGGGCAGCCGAGATCTGGCTTTGGGTAAAAGCCAGACCGGCACCAGTCTGATCTTTCCAATGGACAGATTTACACGTCCCAAACTAACATTACTTTCTCCTGGCAAAAGCCATTATGCAAGCGTCACATACCTGTGTGCATGCATTTAAAAGGAGTCACACTATCATTTTATTTTAATGCAGAATAGGTGTCGCTGATGTGTAACTGTGAGCAGTCAAATTAATGTTTCGTCTCTGATGTCCCAACAAGCCATTTTCGCAGATTAATTTGAACAAATGGCGTTTTCCACATGGAAGGAAGAGGAGTTTTGAAAGCTTCAGTGTGTTTTCATAGCACAATAAAGTCTTTTATCGCAAAAGACTGAGGAAATGTTGGTTCCTCGTGATATAAGCCATTTAAATAAGCAATCTGAAAACGTACACATACACAGACTTAACCAAGTTTGAACAAATACACACCTGCAGGAGACGGAAGTATCCAGGAGTCAGTCTGCCGAGCCTGATGATCATCGCTGTGGTCTGTGTGCACGACGAAGCTGAAACAAATCTCCCGAGGGTTGTGTAATGCTAAAGAGTGAACCTGTAGACCAGAGAGGAGGAGTACATTAAATAACCATCCAGAGTGCAAATTGAGAACATAATCAGTGCACCAACGAAGGACTTATTCTGACTTAAGTGTGTTACATGAATGATACATCTTCAAACGGCCTTCACAAGGTTCGAAAGGAGGGTTAAAAAAAAAATAACAAGAGTTTGTTTTGCTATGAACCAAATATGGCTGATGCAAGAGAAAGGGAACACTTCTAGCCGTAGGCACAATCCTAAACAAATCTAAGTCCATCTGACTTTGGTTTCAGGGAATTGTGACTGTAATCCGTTTGTCTGAAAACACATACTGTACTAGTTTAAACCGGACCTACTCAGCCCCAAATAATAAACATAAGTGAAATCATCCAAAGCCTGCAAGGCACCATTACTCAGAACAGATCCATAAAACAATGATCCAAACTCATTGGACTCCTCAACAACTCTGATGACGCTGTAGACTGATAACTGCAAATTTGGTCATTTAAAAGTAGGATTGATAAGACAAAAGGAACTAAATCTACTCGAACCACTTGGAAAGTAGTAAGCAGGCAATGGTAGACACATATACGGGATGCATCTACCAACCTGGTTGCAATTGCACGCTTGTTCGGAAAAAGAAAAGACGACTCGTTAAAGTTGCTCCAAGGCAAAGTCCAAAAACAGCTGGAATGGAAAAACCAGCAGGACCTTCAAAGGCTAGGTACGAAGAGAAAATGTGGCATTTCTAGCAGCCAAAGTTGGTCTTTAAATGCAGAGGACTGAATGCCAGCCAGACTGCGAACAGCATGAGCGCTCAGCGAATGAAGAGGAAGTTTTCTCTGGAGCTCCGCCCTTTTATACAACCTGACCTTGTCTTGCTCTCTCTCTCTCTGTCTTTACCATGCACAGCTGTCAGAATGCATCATGCACTCTCTGGCTTGCACACATACACACCCACTTGGCCAACCACCACAATATTATGATATTGAACCACTATGAACTTGTCAGATATAATTCTCACTTAACCACAAAAATCTGGAGAAACAAGAATGAAGTGAGTGTGCATGTTAAAGTAAAAGCATACAATTTGCATTTTATAAAAACGTCCAAAAAAGATGCAACGTTTTAAAGCTTGTTCTCCATTATCCTGCCTCCAAATGAGGATGGCTTGACCGCATTCACTCAGCATTATGCTTCTTTATCTCACACCACATGGCCGTGCACCGTGTTTTCGTTATGTAAGTCTATTCCACTTCACTGGTCTGAATTACCGAATGCAATGCATCACTGCAGATTTTCCAAAGAGTGATGTAACAAATGCCATTGCATTACGTAGGGATGACCTAATTTGGTAGGGGTCTTCAGTAAACGTCCAATTGTGTTAAAAAAAATCTAACATGTAAGAGCGGTGTTAGGGAAAGATAAAATATGCAACAAAAACGAACAATGCACATAAAACTTGAGAGCCCTAGTTTCTCACAATCAAAAATAAGCTTGAAAACAAGCGCTTTCATGATTTCAGTCAGCGGAAGTAGGAAATACCAAAGCCTATGTAGGGGGGTCTTTAATTATTGACAATGGGGACCTTGCAGTTACAAAGTTGAGAATCACTGACCTGATTCAGAGTATTTTGGAGCATGGTTGTGATGGAACAAATGTTTGTTTTCAGTGAGAAACTTAATTTCTTATGGTTTCTAGTGTACATTTTCATTGTTGATGGGATTAAAAATGTGAAAAGCTTTGCAAAACATTAGTGTTCCTGTGGCTCAGTGGTAGAGCATTGCGTTAGCAGCGTAAAAGGGCGTGGGTTCAATTCCCAGGGAACACACTTACTGATAAAAATAATTTGGAGTCTGAATGCACTTTTAACAGCGTCTGCTAAATACATAAATGAAAAAAAAAACATTAATAGCCCTTTCATACACCCGGCACAATGTGGCACATGGCGCAACGCAAGTGTTTTTGCTAGTATCAGCCCGAAGCGGTTCTCATTTTCCCGTTCTGCGCCGTGTTGTTTTAAATGGCAAATGCATTTGCACCCATTTGTGTTGGTCTAAAAATGAGGTGTGTTCAGGCACATTTTTGGCACGTTGCTATTTTGAAGAGTTTTGTGAATTAGAAGAAAATGCCAACCGTTTTCCCGCCTTTTTAAACTAGCAAAAGTGGATTCGGACACGCTCTGAGTGCACCAGCATTTTAGACCTACACTTAGATCGTTAAAATAGGGCCCTAAAACTTTTTCATCAAACAAATCAGAATTGGATGAAAATCTGACCATTAAGTCCACAAGGAACATCAATTACCATCACTTTACTTTAGATTAGCCTTTTAAAATGATCAAACTTTCAGAGTTATCCTTGAACATTTTCCCAGATAATTTTTCCAAGTGATTTTAAATCCAGTTTATAAGTGCTCTGTTAAAATGATCTGAATCCCTGAGGCCGGTCTTGTTGACACTTGCCATAAAAATCCAGCCATACCTACCTACAGCAAAAAGAGAAAATCTGATATAATTCAGCAAATATATTTGCATCACAAAACCAAAGAGAAAAAACAAGAAATCATATTTTAGGGCCAATGAGATTTTGCACCCATATATTTTCATGAATTGTGTATTGAGAGTATTAAGAAAATCTTAATTGAAAATTCCATGAATAATAACAAAGAAAAGAGAGAAAATTCAACCACAAAACGAAAACATTCAGACAGTAATTTAGAGGGAATTTTTTCTTTACAAAAATAAATAAAAATAATATTATCAATGCTAAAAAAAGGGCTCGTTGTATTTTTCCTTTAGGGCAAAATGGGACTTGAATGCCTACAATTTACCCATTAAATGGGTTATTTAGTAATTTATATTTAATTCTGTGTCCCGTTGGCTCAGTGGTAGAGCACAGCGTAAAAGGTTGTGAGTTAAATTCCCAGGGAACACACATACTGACAAAAAAAACAAAACAAGTATAACCTGATTGTACTGTGAGTCGCTTTGGATAAAAGTGTCTGCTAAATGCATAAATGCAAACTACTATTTAAAAACAGAGTGAACGAAAAATCATCTCCCTTTTTGTGTGTGCCAGATCTGCTCAGTTATAAGCAGATCAGAAAAAGACAAATCCTCCACAAAACATGACCAAAAAAGTGATACATGACTATTACAAATCCAGAACTATGAATCTCTGAGTAAATCCATTGGATTCCTGGATTGACCTTGATTTTGGAGAGCAATTGTAGCACATCCCCCCCCCCCCCCATCTTTAACTCCGCCCTCACATCTGAAAGGAGTCTGGGGGCTTCTCTCCATTCTCAGACAATGGCACCAAGGCAGACTCGAGTATCAGGGATGCTGCACATCATTATATCATGGCCCAATCAGATGACTCCCGGCCATAAGCGTCATTCCCACTCCTCCTAAAGCTTAAGCTCCGCCTACATCCCCAACCACTCACGTTTGTGGCATGTGCACAGTTTATAGTTTCTATAACAATGCACATTAGGGGTGTTCAGTTCCAGGTTTTTCGGAGTCAACTCCCACTCCCACCATAGGAGTCGATGGGATTTAGCGTGACTATCCAAAATACTGTAATTTAGCTGTGACATATTGGTTTTCTAATAATTAATTTGGATGGAATATGTGTGCCTTTTTATAGTCTGAGTCACTTCTCGGGTGACTATTACTTCTTTATACATTATAAAAATGTATAACCCGAATGCACTGTAAGTCGCTTTGGATAAAAGCGTCTGCTAAATGCATAAATGTAAATGTTCTCAAAAGTTGCCAGATATTTTTTTTACAATTTGCTACATTTGTTGCTAGGTGCAAGAAAAAGTTGCTGGGGTGGTCTGAAAAGTTGCTAAATTTAGCCACAAACTTGCTACGTTGGCAACACTGGCCACTATATAGAGATTTGAGAATCAGTGAAGACATCCGCGATTTCGGAGTCGACAATGAGAGTCGCTGGAGTCGACTCCGACTCTATAAGCTATTAGGCGCGTTCGATTTTAAACGGCGCTGCGTAGAATGTTCAGTGTATGACATCAAAGTACCGCGAGAGCGATAAGAGAGCAGATGGTTCCTATGCTTTCGAATCGCTCTCGCGGTACTTTGATGTCATACACTGACCATTCTGCGCAGCGCCGCTTAAAGTCGAACGCGCTTATTCAGAGTCGAGGAATCGATTCTTTAGGAGTCGACTCCCCATCCATAATGCACAAGGCTACAGCAGCGACATTAAAACACAGATCCAAGAGTTTACGTATAAATCATGCACTGTGCAAAGGCAAGAGTTTAACATGACAAAATGCAAATGTAACCATATAAGCAGAAACATAGACATCTTTGATATGAACAGACAAGATCATGCGAAGCACGTCCTTATTTTAGTTAATATACAAACCAAACTAAAATAACTGAGCATTTAGCTTGAAACATTACACTTATCACTGAAAATAGTTATTTAGCAGTTTATCAACATGCAGCAAATGTCAAAGTATTAAGTTTCAACTAGATAAAAAAGTTTGTGAACAAACTTTAAGTTGGCTTGCGAAAGCCGGACCAGAAAGTTTTAAAAAGCTTGGAAAGTTTTAAAAAGTTTTAATAGTTAAAAAAGTTTAAGTTTTACAAGTTTAAGTTTTATTAGTTTTATAAGTTTAAGTTTTAAAAGTTTAAGTTTCAATAGTTTAAAAAGTTTAAGTTTTAATAGTTTTAAAAGTTTTAAGTTTAAGTTTTAAAAGTAACGAATAAGTTAGGCTAGCATGATTAGCATGTTGCTAACATGATTAGCATGTTGTTAGCATGTTGCTAGCATGTTTTTAGCATTATTAGCATGTTGTTAGCATGTTGCTAGCATTATTAGCATTTTACTAGCATGATTCTAGCATGATTAGCATGTTGCTAGCATGTTTGCTAACATGATTAGCATGTTGCTAGCATGTTGCTAACATGATTTTAGCATGATTAGCACGTTGCTAGCATGTTGATAGCATGATTAGCATGTTGTTAACATGTTGCTAGCATGATTAGCATGTTGCTAGCATGATTTTAGCATGATTAGCATGTTGCTAGCATGTTGCCAGCATTATTAGCATGTCGCTAGCATGATTTTAGCATGATTAGCATGTTGCTAGCATTATTTTAGCATGTGACTAGCATGTTGCTAGCATGTCGGTAGCGTGATTTTAGCATGATTAGCATGTTGCTAGCATGTTGCTAGCGTGATTAGCATGTTGCTAGCATGTTGCTAACGTGATTAGCATGTTGCTAGCATGTTGCTAGCGTGATTAGCATGTTGCTAGCATGTTGCTAGCATGATTAGCATGTTGTTAGCATGTTGCTAGCACGTTGCTAGCGTGATTTTAGCATGATTAGCATGTTGCTAGCATGTTGCTAGCATGTTGCTATCATTATTAGCATGTTGCTAGCATGTCGTTAGCATTATTAGCATGTTGCTAGCATGTTGCTAGCGTGATTAGCATGTTGCTAGCATGATTTTAGCATGATTAGCATGTTGCTAGCATGTTGCTAGCATGATTAGCATGTTGCTAGCATGTTGATAGCATGATTAGCATGTTGCTAGCATGTTGCTAGCATGATTAGCATGTTGCTAGCATGTTGCTAGCGTGATTAGCATGTTGCTAGCATGATTTTAGCATGATTAGCATGTTGCTAGCATGTTGCTAGCGTGATTAGCATGTTGCTAGCGTGATTAGCATGTTGCTAGCTTGTTTTTAGCATGATTAGCATGTTGCTAGCATGTTTGCTAACGTGATTAGCATGTTGCTAGCATGATTTTAGCATGATTAGCATGTTTGCTAGCAAGTTGTTAGCATGATTAGCATGTCACTAGCATGATTTTAGCATGATTAGCATGTTGCTAGCATGTTGCTAGCATTATCAGCATGTGACTAGCATGTTTGCCAGCATGATTAACATGTGACTAGCATGTTTGCTAACATGATTAGCATGTTGCTAGCATGTTGCTAGCATGATTAGCATGTTTGCTAGCATGTTTAGCATGTTGCTTGCATGATTAGCATGTTGCTAGCATGAGTTTAGCATTATTAGCATGTTGCTAGCATGATTACCATTGTAGTTTAAAGCATGATTACCATTGTAGTTTAAACGTATATGCTGTTTCATGGGCCGTCCCCTCACCATGTAAGTCTATGGGACATTTTTGGGGGGCTCTTGCGCCCCAGGGGTAAAACTTATACCCCACTGCGGGGTATGTTCTCGCTCAGCTTGATAGCCTCTTCAAATGTTGTGATTCACAAGTTTCTACGAAATTCTCGCTCTGCGCTACAACCCGTCGAAGTTTGCCGCAATGCATTGTCGATGCGTTTTTTTGCGCGGTTTTTCGCTAATTGTACGATTAGCATAAACCCGATCGCTTAGAAAAGATATAGCACACCCCGCGAGATCAGTCTGAAGATTTGGGCTGAGTTTGGAGTCTGTAGAGTTAAAGCTCTAGGAGGAGTAGCAGTCAGAAATTTAGTCTCAGAAGAATAATAATAATAAGTTTAAATAGGATTTCAGTAAGTTGGCTTTCACAAGCCAACTTAATTAGTCTATAAAATCAGAAACTTTCTACTAGACATCATACGTTCTCAAACTAGTCACGTTTCTTTAAATACGAGGTGTAAAGATGCTGATCAACTGTGATCAGATCACTCAAAACAGATGGAAGAGTGTGAATATTCAGATATCTACAATAGTCTTGACAACTGCTAACATTCACACTCCTACATTAATGACAGGAGAGGAATGAAGATACAATGAAATATCCAGGAGACGTTTGATATAAGCTGACACTCAATAGATTGAAATGGCCCTCGTTTGAGAACCTGTGTGCCCCTGACCTGCATTCAATAAGTCATAGATGTGTTAATCAATCAGTGCTAATGTATGTAAGAATTACTGCATAAGCAACTTAAACACAAAATCAGATCAATCATGAAACATTTTAATTATTCAGATGCACGCTGTACAGTTTAAACCTGAAGTAACTGGGATTGAATTAAGATCATCTTATATCAGGTATACGTGCATGAAACGATTTTAAGAATAAACAACACTATGTATAATAAACAGACTTTTTTTTAGAGTAGGTTGTAAGTTTAGGCAAAAGATGATCTGAAATTTGATTTGACACATTTATCAAATTAATTCAACGCATCAGTGAATTCACTTGTATTTAGGTTATATTTACAACCAGCACCGTGTATTAATATCACGACCTCCAAGAATTTATGATTGAATCAGAAGTAGTTGTGTTGCTATATAAATCCTAACTTGCGGTGACGCAGTTTTGCGGTTATAGCGCAAACATAACCCCCTCGTCTAGTGTTTATTTCTGTTCTTACCTGATGACTCGGGCCTGTGTGAAGTGAGAGTGACCTGAAAGCACACACTGCTCCTCCTCGTTATATATGAAGCCCGGTCCTCCTGTAGATTGAAAAGTGGGCGGGGCTCTGGCTGAACACGGTGCAGACTTCACTGTTGAGTGTGTGTTTATTAGAACACAACCTGCACGTTTCACTCGTCTCGAGAGTTGTGTTTGGGACATTGTTGACCGGTCCAGTTTGATTTTTCCTTTCAATAATTAACAGCTATGTTGTAAAAGATCTGTTTTGTCAATAAACCACGATTTACTCCTCGTGCACTTGGCATTTACGTGCACATGTGGCTTTAGTTTCCAGGTTGTTTGTTTTTGTGCTTGTTTTTATCAGTGCACTCGTTCCTCAGCTAAGACGAGTCAGTGTTTATGACGTCACGCTCTCCATGTACCTCTTTTACAGATCGATTCTAGATTTCCATAAGAAGTCCATAAACAATGGAATTACCTATTTGTATCATTTCATGTACAAGTTCATGCCCGCCAACTCTGGTCAAGCTTGTTATTTGTGACAAATGAGTCGGCTAAATGTCCATCTAGAAACTACTATGTTTCAAAACAGCTTAAATCAAAATGAGAAATGTATGTTCTGTTGAAGAATTCACTCATAAACGATCTCAATCGTGTTTGCCTCTTACAATGTCAAGGATACAAGAGGTGAAGCTGTGATATTCACCACTACAGGGTCTTTGTGCTTTCAGGTCCTAACAAGAAATACTTGTCTTGCAACTTTAAAGGATTATATTTAGAAGGGTCATCTCTATGTATAGGACAAATCCAAGGCAAATGCTACTTTTAGGTTAGTTTTGTGTTCAGAAATGGCACTTTATCAAACTTTGGGAGCACATTATACCACTCTTATGGGAAATATCATCCCAAAGGATATAAAACAAGTTGATGAATTCATCAGGTGTTGCTGAGATTGAAATGTTTTTTTGATTTGAGTTAATAGAGCCACCTGCTGGACAGTGAGTGAACTACAGCGTGAACGGATTTCGCTCAATACTTACACGACAGCGACACCTAGCGAGGAACAAATGGAACTACAGCCTGCATGCTTTAATCACTCAAACAGAAAAAAAAAAATCTATGGGTAGTTGACAATTAAAAATTGGACCGTGTCCTATAGTGTGACATAGCAAAAATTTAGAAAAAACAATAACATGAGAAAAATGTATCTTCATTCATAGAAATAGCATGAGAGGTTTATCTTCAATGTTACGTTTAAAAAAAAATTTACATTTTTTCGTCATACTATAGGACACATTGATACCTCAACTACCCATATATATATATATATGCCTTTTCATTTATTATGGTCATTGCCATTGGAGAGCAGTTTTCTTATATTGGAAAGCATCTGTAAATTGCTGAGATAAGTGGCTAATGTTAAAATATATTACAAAATAATCAATACAATACATACACACACACAAAAAATATTTATTTTTTTCTGGACATTTTTTTATTTTTATTATTCAAAACCATTGAAAACAAAGCATTTTAAGAGTCACTGAATATCCTTCCACGTTTGCAGAACATAACTTAATAAACAAGACAAGCTCAGAACACACAGCTCTAAAGAAATTGACGGTTCACATTGCAAATTTATTGTTGCCTTATTTACTCTTTTTTTTTTTTTTTCTAGTGACAATTTCATTGTAACTTCCTTTAAAAAAATAAAAACACAGTATTTCTACGTTTAAATGCTAACAACATTTGACAAACACTCTTAAGCTGCCTTTTTGAGAATGTTTGGTGTTTAAAATCCAAAGATAACCCAAGAAAGAAAGAAAGATAAAGCAATAAAACAAACTTTTAGGACAACATTCTTGCGTTTCGCCGACAGATTTAGCAAGATATAGACGGCTTGATTAAAAAATGGGATATGAATGGATATGAATGAAATATAGTAACTCCTGTCAAACCAATCAGTACACAAAAAGCAAGTCAACTATAAATGTTATTCTTAATATAAAACTTGGTAAAAAATAGTTATTTCAAACTGTACAGTCACCAAGTACATAGAAGGATCAGACACTCGTTAGCTTCTCATTTGGAATCGCCAGTAGCGTCAACCTTCTGTGCCTAGAAGAAAGTGATTAACAAAGTCAATTACCACACTTTACACGCTTCACTTATTAGAGCAGATACGCTGAGTTATGTATGTATTCATATCTCCTCTAAGCACTTTTCAGACTGACCTGGTCTGCCTTGGCATCTCCGTTTTCAGCAGGGTTGCCCTTCTTCCCCTTGACTGCCTTCTGTGTGACCAACGACAATAAATATGATTGCAGAAATAATAACAGACACCAATCAATGGGCAAGGCATTCTGTCTTCAATGAAACAAAATTCAGCGACTACATGCTTATGTAATACTATTGCAAAGCTTTATATTCCTTACCTTGGGGGCCGCTTTTTTGGCCTTTGGCTCTGCTTTAGGAGGAGCTGGTTTCTGTAAATCAATTCAGATATAAATTAGACACAGGAAAACTTTAGCATTAATATTTATTAAATATATCCTAAAGATAATACTTACAGCAGACAACCTTGCGGAGCGTCTTGTTGGCTGTAAAAAAATAATAATACTGAATTAATACCAATCAGTGATGTTTCCCAAAGTGGGCTCCGCGGACCCCTGGTGGTTCTTCAGGGAATTGAGTCCGTTGCTACAGGGTATGCTTCCTTTAACAAATTATTTACTTAAAGCACCCCCTGATATTTTTAGTAAATAATTTAATGGCACATTTGCATGTTTAAAAGTTTGTGCAAATAAATGTTACCGGTTTATACAACTGTCATGTAAACGTAAAATCTTATATAGTATAATTGATTCTTATTAATTTGAATATACCATAATTTACAAAAGTACTTGTGAAACATTTATTTACAGACATTTGTGAATTTACAGGGTAATATTAAATAATAATAACAATACACTATATATTTACGTTTACATGAACACGTTGTATAAACTGTTTATTTAAAATCGTAAATAATTTGTTAAAGGGGTTCGGCTGCCAAAAAAAGTTTGAAAACACCAAATAATCAAGATTGGGGAACCAATATGATTATATTTCACCAAAAAAGAAAATGGCTATTATAGTGAATTTGTCTACAATGGCTGATATAGATTAATACAAGCATATGTTTTTAAAAAGTCAGATCAGTAACGTAACTCATCAAACACAAACAGGATACATATAGGAAGAATGTTTTTGTCAATTTAACTTATGTAACATTAAACTTTTTTTCACAAGTGATTTACACAGAAATATGTTCTGCTTATATTTTATATGGCTTGTAAACTGATAGAAGCCAAAATAATAAAACTATACAAGACAGTAAAACCTAAAAATATATAAATACATTTATATAAATGGACAAACCTCCTCCTTGCCTTTGGCGGCCTTCTCACCATCAATCTGTAAAAAAACAAAAAGCGTTTTAGAAATCAAAAATAAATATATAAAAATTATCAAAAATAACACATTCGTCGAAAAAGAATAGAAAATAAAAAATGGAACGTTCTCTGTAACAGTTGCGCGCGTTTACGTCATAGACGAGAAGCCGCAGTTATTTTCCACAACGGATGACTTTATTTCTGTCTTCCCGCGCATATTCAAATTCAAATCCTGGCTGTCATTGCGCGCGGCCAAGACGGCTTCCTTTTGTTTGCCAGCAAGCATCACTACGCGCCTTTTAAACGACTCAGGGGCGATTCTCAGCCTACAGCTTCTTTGTTTTCCACACGAAACCACTTTAAATCTCACAAAAGCACGTTTGAACGGCGAAATAATAATAATACATCACATTTACACCCAGTCTAAACGCGAATAACTAGGAAAGCGCCGTCTTTAGAAGACACAGGTGCTGTAAAGATGGCAGCTTGTCGTTTAGAGGAGGCGTAATGCACATCAACAACGAATAACACGAGCACGATAAAACAATATAGCACACATTATAGTTCATAAAACGGACGTTAGGACCGAAAATGCACATTCATTTGATCTTATATCAAGCCAAATAATTAACAGAGCTCTTTTTTATGTTAACTTCCAACACAACCACTCTCCTCAGCGGTGTTAAAATGATAACATCTTACTAAATTTGAAGGTTTATGTTTGATTTATATTAGCAATAGTTCACCGCAGGAGTTGAACTAGCATCGTCAAACACTCAAGTTCCCTCCTTTTATATTATCTAGTGATCAGGCGGGTCTTACAGGATGTTATGGATTTGTTTTGCTCGAATAATTATCAAAATACGAATGCACATTTACAGGTTAGAATATTTATCGATATTAACATGCCTATGGTTTGATTTTTAGTTAAAAAGTCGGGTTTTTTTGCTCATGTTTCCGTCACAGCGCGGTAAGATTGACAGTCTTCCTGACGGTGAAGATGTAAAAATCGACTGTCCGCCATTATAAAACAACCACACGATCACAGGCGATAACAGAAACAAAACAATTGTACAAAAATACAAACACATGGACAAATACCAAAATGCATGATTTTTTCAGAAATATAAAAAATCGTAGTGCATCCTTACCTTTCTTTTGGGCATCTTGACTTGCAAAAAAACACCGAAAAAATGTCAAAAAAATTGAATATTTGAGTAAATATTATGCTCCTGAGTAACGACACCCTGCACGCCTCACAGCGTCTCGCGTAAAATACAATAACGGCTCTATATGTTTTAATAAGTTTTTATATTGAAATTTAAGTTAGAAACCGGTTTAAACCAGATTTGGCACATCCCGTGCAGCGATTGGCTGCGAGAGCGATCACGTATCACTGGGCGTCGCTTATCTCTTAAAGCAACAATGACTGAATTTCCCGCTCAAGTTTCAGAGCTCAGACAGAAGCTGCTGCTTGTCTTGGTAAGAACAGCGCCTCTGCCGGCCACAGTGGAATTACACCGGCAAATTAATACAAATAAAAAACTATTACAGACAAAACGCGGTAAACATCCGTTAAGACACACATACGCGTTATTTACGTAATAAATGTACAGGTGTGTGTATACACCTTTAAGTAGCATATAGTACATTACGGAATAAATTGAATAGAACACGATGGCGTCTTCAAATGTAAATATCTTGTATTAGTAACGCTTCAAAGTTCGAAAATACAACTTTCAACGGATCTCCATTACTGGTTAATTAATTCACAGGTTAATCCATCGCTGCTCTTAAACACTTTAATATGGAAATAACTTTTACTGTACCACGTGATCAGTATTTGTTCGTCTTGTTTTCTAATGCAAATGTTTAAAGATTATTGAATTTACTTGACAAGAAATATGACAAGTCTTGTTTTATGAGGAATAGATTATGATTAATACATGAACAAATAACTGCTAAGGAAGACACATTTTCATTCTTCATTGACAGATATGAATCTTTTTTCTAAGCATCAATTAACTTTTGTTCAATTTCTCAAAAAAGACTTAATATCTTTAGTTTGCTTCTCAATTAAATGCATCTTAATTTAAGAATGTTTCAATATTTTTATAGGAAAAAAAGCAACAACACCTAGGAAGATTTTTTTGCTGTACATTTAATGCCATGAATTTAAGACTTTATGCTCTAAGCCCTTTTTAGGCATTCATTTGTGAAAGGCTGAATTAATAATACCATTTTAAGAGCCACAGAAACCCTGTCTGTGTGTGTATAATATATATATATAAAATCCAACTTACTAAATATTTTACAGATAAAAAAATGTATTTGTCTAAACTAATTTCAAGCAGAGGCCTTTGCAGAGTAGAGAACCTTTATGTAGAAGGTTTTAAGATAATGAAAATAATTCCGTCATCAAGTGTGTCCAAACTGTTAATTTAGTCAGTTAAAACAATTCTAGACTTAATATGCTTTTTTTTTTGCTCTGCCCTAAAAATGTCCTTGTCTAGATGCTCTTGCACCGAGTAAAACTTGCTCACAGACAGTAATATTTGATTTGCGAATTAACCGTTTGTGAGGCTTCAATCAATTAGTCAAACCAGTCCACAATGTCCACAGCCCATCTGAGCTCGAATTATTTATATTCATCCAGAAAAATAAAATGACTAAAATTCAAGTGAGATTAATCAGATTTAACTCTAATGTATTTCCAAGCATTTCTAGACCAAAAAAAGGCACATGCGGTCAATCAAACTGAATTTTATTTGAAGATTTAAGATAATTTCTATTTCCATATCAAGCATACATATCCACTGCCCCATAAAACGGGGTAAAACATCCTTCCAGATTGAAAGTATTTACAGATCAGTACATTTCAAAGTTCAGTGCTAAGCCACAACAGCCTGGCTGCTTAAATCACTGAAGAAAGTGTCTCTCTTGTGCTGAAGGGCGTTGAGAAAGCAGCGGACCCTCTCCTCTCGGCTGGCGGTGTAGTTCAACAGCTCGTTCTGTCGACTCTGGGCATCCATGGGCTTTCCATTCCCACGACGCTGCAGGAGCTCCGCCACACAGGTGCGATCCGCCTCCATCTGCTGGAGCGCTTGGCCTTCTCGGTGCAGATCTCGAGCTTTCTGCAACACACAACATGTGCGCTCATGGAAATACGAATGTAACGCACTTGTGCACGGAATCAAATTCATGTTTGTGCTTTTGCATCTTTACTAAAATTAAAGTTTGGAACGTTCTAAAAGTTGTTTTCAGGAAATCATTTAAGGAAACAACAGTAGTAACATTTACAAAAACATGCATTAAGCAACAACGGTACATGCTGTAATACAGTATCCGGTGTGTTCATGCTGAAATGTTCTGAATTAGCATGTTGCATTTGTTTATAATAAGGTCATACTAATACAGAGGTTCTCAATTCCAGTCCTCGCGCCCCCCCGCTCTGCATATTTAGCATGTCTCTCTTTAACACACCTGATTCAGATAATCAGCTTGTTAGAAGTGCGCTCCGTGCATGAACTGTGTTCCGATTGACATGCTCCCTACACAGGGTCCATTGCTCCCTACACAGGGTCCATTGCTCCCTACACGGTCCATTGCTCCCTACACGGGTCCATTGCTCCCTACACAGGGTCCATTGCTCCCTACACAGGGTCCATTGCTCCCTACACGGGTCCATTGCTCCTACACGGGTCCATTGCTCCCTACACAGGGTCCATTGCTCCCTACACAGGGTCCATTGCTCCCTACACAGGGTCCATTGCTCCCTACACAGGGTCCATTGCTCCCTACACAGGGTCCATTGCTCCCTACACAGGGTCCATTCCTCCCTACACAGGGTCCATTGCTCCCTACACAGGGTCCATTGCTCCCTACACAGGGTCCATTGCTCCCTACACAGGGTCCATTGCTCCCTACACAGGGTCCATTGCTTCCTACACGGGGTCCATTGCTCCCTACACGGGGTCCATTCCTCCCTACACGGGGTCCATTGCTCCCTACACGGGGTCCATTGCTCCCTACACGGGGTCCATTGCTCCCTACACGGGGTCCATTGCTCCCTACACAGTGTCCATTGCTCCCTACTCCCTGAGCAGGGAAATCAGCTGAAGTTTACTTTATTTCTGAACATTCATTCATGGATTTGCGCTGCGCAGCGTCTTCACGCACGGACGAGTGTGACATCATATACCTCTGTAAATATATACCATTTTAATTCACGTCTCGCACACTTCAATGCACTTTGAATGGAATATATACGTTCGCTTCGAACTGGAATCATGGAGGAATATCCTGATGTCCACTTACGTTCCAATAGAACAAACATCTGAAGCGATAAGAGTAACATACCAAATATGCAGAGCGGGGGGGCGCGAGGACTGGAATTGAGAACCGCTGTACTAATCTAAGAAGCGTATATGACCACGGATGGTCCAAAACTATTACAAAGTCAATGGGTCTCATTCACTAATAATTGTTAGTTATATTTCATATTTATATGAACAGAAGAACTTCACGAAACAAAATGTCTGCATATTTTTCATTAACCTTGTTTTAATGTTAATACATTTTCCATATTGTAAATGATTATCAGTGTTTTTAGAATTGATGATAATCAGAAATGTTTCTTGAGCAGTTAATAATCATATTATTATGATTTCTGAAGATCATGTGACACTGAAGACTTGAGTAATGATGCTGAAAATACAGCTGCGCATCACAGAAATAAATTACATTTTACAATATATTGACACTGTTATTTCAAATTGTAATTTTAAAATGTATTCAATACTTTATTTTAAATTAATATTTCAATATATTACTAATTTACTATATCTTTGAATAAATGCAGCCACTAAACGAGCAAAAACATTTCGTAAGATTTAGTTGAGACCCAATATTTCCTGTTAACAATGCAGCCGTTACCTAATAAGTTGTAAATCACCATAAAACGGGATGACAAAAGAGTTATGGCATACCTGGAGAGATCGATAACTCAGCTGGTACTGCAGAACCGCCTCACATAGATTCCAGAATGAATATTCCGGCCACAGGACCGACTGGAACACTAGACAGGAGTATGAGGTCTGTGGAGCAGAAGATAATGCAGGAATATGAAAAACATTCATTTCAAAGCTGCAGGGGAACATGAGTGTTAAGAGCAATATGAGCTTAATGCACAAGGCAGATAGAGATCCATAGAGCTGGTGCCAGACTCGCTGCCACTAGATGGGAAATCTCTTAATAAAGGCAGTGATGGGAATTATTACAGCTCTTAAAGCAATAGTTCACCCAAAAATGAAAATGTGTTAATGTACTCGCCCTCACGCCATCCAAGATGTAGATGAATTAAGATTTGGAGAAATGTAGCATTGCATCAGTGTCTCATCAATGGATGCTCTGCAGTGAATGGGTGCCGTCAGAATGAGAGTCCAAACAGCTGATAAAAACATCACAATAATCCACACCACTCCAGTCCATCAGTTAACATCCTGGGAAGTAAAAAGCTACGCGTTTATAAGAAACAAATCCATCATTAAGGTGTTTAAACCATTGTTTCTAGCCAAACTATGAGTCCACGAGACATAACAACGCTTCATCCAGTAAAAATAATCTATCTCCTGTTGTCGCTCACATCAAAATCCACACAAATGATTGTTTAGAGCTGTATTGGCTTGTAAACAGTGCTTCGTTGTGCAGATTTCTCTCCTGATTCAGACTAAATGACTTTCTCTGGAGGAAGTATTATTATGAATATAGGAATCGTTTTATAGCTGGACACTGGAAGTTTAAAGTGAAACTCGTCTTGATGGAATTGTTTCTTACAAACATGTAGGTTTTCTCTTCACAAGACATTAACTGATGGACTGGATTATTGTGATGTGTTTATCAGCTGTTTGGACTCTCATTCTGACGGCACCCATTCACTGCAGAGCATCCATTGATGAGACAGTGATGCAATGCTACATTTCTCCAAATCTGACGAAGAAACAAACTCATCTACATCTTGGATGGCCTGAGGGAGAAGTACATTTTCAGCAATTTAAATTTTTGGTTGAACCATTCCTTTATTGGCCCGACTTTATCATATTCACAGAGAAAGACTGATTGTAATTATACACAATTACAGATTGTTCCACAGTGAATCAAACTATGAATGCCATCTAAACTAAAACCCTGTATGTTTGTGTAAGTGCTGTATTCGTATGGCAAGATATCGACTAAAGAGAGTCTCCATTACCTGCCACAGTAGGAAATCACTGAGACGCACTTCTCCAGACGTACGGATGAGCAGATCGGGGTTTGGAGAATTACTGCTATAGAGACACTCACCGAGGAGCACCTCAGACACGTCACTGACACGTCACACAGAGAAGAACAATTCAAAATACAGTACAGATCACAAAACAGCTGTAAGTAGGAGCAGATCCTTTGTTTTCTCACACTATTATGTTTTTATTTAATGCCATGTCTGCATCTTAGGCTATTTTCATGGCAAAAAATAACAAATACAATAAAATACAAGTATACAAGTTATATTACACAATATTTTTTACATTAAAATATGATACAAATTCTAAAACGTTTTCTGGCAAAATTATACTAAACTCTTTAAGTGAGTTCACTTCATTAAAGAGTTTTCTACGTACATTAAAAGCTGGACAGTCCAATACAATGTTTCTCACACACTGTGTAAAGCACAGTTTACCTGGATTTGATCAGGCCCTGCTCTACACCCCAAGCCATTTCCTTCACTGCATTTGCAATTTCATATCTTGAGGTATATGCAAAGCACACGTTCAGAAAACACCTGCATAATCAAACAGAGAAGCGGTCAACAACATAAGAGAAGGATGAACTTCAGCAAATGTGTCAGATATAGATCATGCTCTACAACAGAAAGAATCTTTTTAAAATCATAAACTATACTTCAGACATTTGGGGTCAGTCTCTTCTTTAGTTTTATTCTGAAAGGATGCATTAAATTGACCAAAAGTAACAGTGAAGACATTAAAAATGTTACAAAAGTTTTCTACTTCAAGGTTCAAGGTTCTTTTATTCGTCACATACTCAATTATACAGGATATAATCAGTAGTGAAATGTAAATCAGGAAATGTATTCACATAAATCCTGTTCTTTTCTCATGTCATGTGACACTGAAGACTGGAGTAATGATGCTGAAAATTCAGCTTTGCACCCCAGAAATAAATTACATTTTACAATATCTAAAAAATATATTTTCAATTGTAATAATATTTCACATTATTACTGTTTTTACTGTAATTTTGATCAAATAAATGCAGCCTTGGTGAGCAGAAAAGACTTAATTCAAAATCTTACAGACCTCAAACTTTTGAACAGTGTTGTAAAGAATAGAGTGCTAAGTGTACTGTTTATAGAGTAGGGCTGGGCAATATTGAGAATAATTATATTAATTCCGAATTTATATACAAAGGAAGGAGGCTGTCAAACTAATAAAATAGCATCATGCAGTGCTTACTTGTTGTGTGCTTTCGTTGCCACCACAGATTTGGCAATTAGCCGCTGCAGATCTGTAGGCAGTAGAGTCAGATCTCCCAGCACACGAATACACACACCATGCTTCTCCAGATTCTCCCTACAAATTCACAGAGACATTTAGCCATCAAATACGGTGAAGAGATCTTGTGCAGCAGCGACTTACTGCTCTGTCAGGAGGCGGCTGAACTTCTGTTTGGCCAGCTCCATCAGACCCTCCACCTCCTCCCCGGAGCGCTTGAAGTTCTCAATGCTGAACGCATACACGGTCACCTCGTGAACGCCCAGGTTCAGGCACCAGCGGAGCGTCTAGGGGAGATTAAACATTGTACATTAAGAGACTGAGCATACATATACACTGTTCAAAAGTTTGGGGTCAGGAAGATGTTTTGGAGGGAAAAAAATTCTAGTGTTATTCAGCAAGGATGCATTAATTTGATCAAAAGTGTCAGCGCAGACATTTATATTGTTACAAAATATTTATATTTCAAGTAAATGTTGTTCTTTTGAACGTTCTATTCATCAAAGAATCCTGAAAAATAAAATGCATCATGGTTTCCATAAAAATATTTGACAGCACAACTGTTTTCATCATTGATAATAATCAGAAATGTTTCTTGAGCAGCAATATTATTATGATTTCTGAAGATCATGTGACACTGAAGACTGGAGTAATGATGCTGAAAATACAGCGCTGCAACACAGAAATAAATTATATTTTACAATATATTCAAACAGAAAACATTTTTTTAATTGCAATAATTTCTCACAATATTACTGTATTTATCAAATAAACACAGCCTTGGTGAGCAGAAGAGACTTCTTTCAAAAACATTTTACAGACCCCAAAACTTTTGAATATTAATGCAATACAACTTAAAGACCAGTGAGAAAACACAAATTACTGAAATAAAATTCACATTAATTTAACACAATATTTATTAAAAACATCATTACAATATTTGAAAACGGTTTCTCCATTGATATAACTGACAGAACAGGGAACACATAACACTTCTGTTAACCGTTCAAGCAGTCAAATGAGCAAAATATGAATCCATCTGTTATTATCATACTCACCTCTGCCAGTCTCTCAAAACCCTGCGAGTGGCCCTCCTGCCTCTTCACATGCGCCTTTTGGGCGAAACGCCGGTTACCATCCATGATAAAGGCCACATGTTTGGGCATAGGCCCTGCCTGAGATACAAAAGAACGAGTTTAAGAGTCATTAGATCATTGTTTCAGCTCAATGTACAGTCGATCCTCTGAAAAGCACCTTTAGGATGTTGGCAGTGAGTCCTTCTAAAAAGGATAGTTCCCGCTCTCGAATCCACGACATGACAGCCGTCTGGGAATACAAAGAGTTACTGCTACACAATGCATAGTAATGGCAAAGGATTTTAATGAAATGGTTCAAACACATCTTGTACATGAGCAATCAAACCATAAAGAGGCACTGATTTTAATCAATTATTAATTGTAATTTTGCCTTTGTAGTAATCGAACTAGATCTTATATATTTGAATAGAATTAAATGTGATTAAGTATAATGATTAAACGATGCTGATGTCTATAGAGCACGGTGGTAGACAGCTAATTACATATGTATATAATAACATTAAATTAAAGTATAATAGCTGGATCTAAATGAATACTTACAAATATATACATATGCACTCAATTTAAATTACCAAGGTTAAAATCTATTTCAATATAAACTGCTTATATATTTTTTATTTTAATAATTTAATTTAAAAAAAATATTAAATTTTTAATAACTGACAAAAACAACATTTATAATGACAGTTTACCTGAAATTGTCCTCGTGAGATTAATTAAGTATTAAAATGCCATAATGTCTGTAATCTCTTTTTTACAACATGAACAGGAAAATATATTGTATTCACAACCGTTTTTTTTTTCAATTAAACCTTACCAACCTAAAAACACAGACAACTGTAACCACATCAGTAAATAAACATTCAATTAATCTGATCATTTTAATAAAGACAAACATATACGTGCTTGGAAGAAACGCGAGCGCGCGTACTATCCTAAATATCACGTCATTACGATGTTAAAATATATATATATAATAATTAATGAATATCAGATTCATTAAAAAGAGTCTTTCATTCAAACTAATCGAAATCAGTTTGATTTGTTTGAAGACGCTGTTCTTTAAGAAATCATAAAGCTCCAACTCACTGCCTGTCTGACGGATGACGTCTTCTTCCTCTGACAGGAAATGACGACACAGAAGCGCGACAGCAAACGCCAAAATAAAATAGATTTTCGACCAATGCATGACCTCCCTTTTTAAACAAGTAATATGAATACAAAATATACGTTCGCGGCATTTCTGTTGTGTTATTTTTTATGCATAAAAAAATAAAAAACATATATTATAAAAAATATATATAAAAGTCATTTTAAAGGGGCTAAACATTCGGAAACGTGTATTTCTATAAGAAAACACGTTTGTTTGTTTATTTATTCATTCGTTTGTTTAAATTAATTCCTTGGATTTTAGGAACAAACACGTAAATTCGCTTTTTTGGCCAACATAAAGTCATGAAATGATCACAACGTTGTCTTAATGTGTAAACATTTAAGATATTCTAACAGTAGATATGGTAACAACGTAGTTGTACTATAGTTATTGTATTGTATTTTGCATACAGTTTAATCGAGTGATTTGTTGCAAGACCAAGGTTACAAAAAAGATGAGAAATTAAATGTACTTTTTAATTCTATCTATTTGTTTATTATAAATAGTGGCTGGTAAATGTTTTTTTTCTCTCTCTCTGAATGAATTTTGAACTAAATCTTCCAAATAATAAATAAATGTTATGAATCTTAATGCTTTACTTGTATTTAAGTCTAAATATATGAGCAGTATATTTTTAATGGCACATAAACAGTCTGGTTGTTTGTTTAAAGTCTAAAATGTTATTTATAGTTACACATATAATAGCTATACATTTAATATGTTTGCAAATGTTTAAAGTATAAATCAGATTCAAGCCAATACTAATTCTGATATTTCTTATTCAGTGGCTTTCATTGAAGTTGACATTTTACAAGAACGTTTTTCTAAAACTCCTTTAATGTTCAATCCTCCGTAAATCAAAATGGCTTAAACCTCATTGTGTATCTTGTCATGGCATTTGGATGTTACCATATAAATCTGTAATTTCTAATAAAGTAAAAGAAGTACTTTACAAAATTATTGACAGATGTTATCCTGTAAATGCAAGTGTTATATTCATAGTGTTTGTGATAAATGTACCTTTTGTAAAATATATGCTGAAGATTTTGAATCTTTTTCTATTTCATTTTGGGTTAACTTTAAAGTAGACAAAACAAAACAAGTAAACAAAGCCCTTAATTTAGAACCGCATGATATTTTACTTTGTTTTCAAAACCCATATTTTTCTGATAAACAAATTTACATTATCAATCTGTTAATTATCTCAGCAAAGTTTTATATTCATAAGTCAAAATTAATTCAAAACCATCATATATTAAATTTTGTAAAAAAAAAAATGCTTTGTATACTTTATAAAATATACTTTGAAACCCTTTCTAAGATGAGATCACCAAATAAGAAGCTGATAAAAACAATACAGATGTAACTTTTGTTTTATTTTATTATTTGTATTTTATCCTCTTTTTTTATATTGTTTAATTTATATGTTTGTATTCATTTTGTTTTGTTGTTGTTGTTCTGTTTTGAATGCTTTTGAGATGTACAACATTGACCTATGTTTACCTTGTGCTATTGTGTAATGAAACTAATAATAATAATAATACAAAAATGAACTTGAAGTTAATAACCAAAAGAAAGGGGACGTTTTTCTGTCAGTGTTTTTGTTGAGGTTCATCTCACGCAATCCATGTAGTGCACTACATAAGTTTCGAACACCGCTAGACTGAGATAAAAGGGGTCAGCATGTGGCCTAGTATATAGTGTGTAGTATGCAGTATGGGGTTTTCAAGCGCACACTAGGGGACCAGCTACAGTCAGGAATCTCAGCAGTGGGAGGAGGAGAAGAAGAAGAAGGGCTCTCGGTCTGTGGGGGGGTGACGGAGGGGTTGAGCGTTTTTGTTCCGCTGGTGGATCCTCATCCTTAAACGGTGAGCAGGAGGCACAACAACCCAAAGCAGAGCAGCCCGACCCGGAAAGAGCCTGGAGGAGCGGGTCGTCACGGATCGGAACTAAGGCGCTTTTGTTTCTCTCTCAGCTCCTGCGGGTTTGGAGGCTCCAGCGGCGGCGGCGGAGACGATCCCGCTCGCCCAGGGAAGGAGGCTGGAAGTCGGGGACGCTTCCAGCCTGCAGGGCCGGGCGCCGTGGCGATTGAGCATCCGGAATTTGGTGAACCCTTTTGGGCTCAGTGGATGGGATGGAGCCGGAAACATCTGGCGCTGGTGGGTTCGGATCTTATGTTTTCGCGTGATATTATTGCTGCACATTGTATCATTTCATAAGGATACATTGTAACATTCCGTAATGGCACTTTGTGACATTCTCTAAGGATACATTGTATCATTCCACAAGAAACAATGTAACAGTCTTTTAGAATGTTCACTACTAGGTGATACCTGGAAGTTAGTGTAAAGGTGTAGGATCGTTTACATGTGCTTAAGGGGGAAATAATGCAGGGAATCAGGGAGATTGCCCCAGGTCAGGGGTCGTGGGAAGACTTGAGGTTGAAGCCCGCCTTCAGAAGATGCAGCAGGGGAAAGTGACCCCCAGGGGTCTTTATTGATCCTGCTAAAATGTGGCTCGGTCCAGTGTTACCAATTTCACTTCCATTAACAGTATAAATGCACGAGACTCTGCGGCATACGACCAGATAAATGATTTATATTAGGAGGGATAAGAGCTGCCTGGCTGCTGCTGTGAGTTTTGGGAATATGATTTGATTTAATTTTACAAGCATTTAGTGGAAAGATGTCTTTAAATGCAGATAAAGAACATTGTCAGTTTGACCTAAAGTTGCATTGGATGTGTAAAGCTGTGTGAAATGGTTCAAAATTATTTCTGATGATGGAAAATAAGAAACCATGTCAAATTCTTATAAAAAACAAAACAAATCCTGCTCATTATTTTTGTGTCCATTTCACAATTGTTGATGTTAAAGTGTCTACTTGGAGACTTTCAGATTTAAATCTGAGCTCGACAACATTTACAAATGAACTTTTTACATTGAATTGTTAGTTTGAGCATCACAACCGAAACATTGACTCAACCAGGGCTGTGAGATTGGGGCGGGACTATCTCTTACTCTGACCAATGGCAGATGGGGAGGATTGTTTGAGAAACCTGTTTGAAACGATTATTATTATTGCAGACTTCACTTTTTACAAACAAATGTTTTCTGAGGCACTTTTGTCATTGCAATAGCTCTCTTTTAGTCATTTATTGTCAATAGTTTTGGTTGGGTATGTATATCAGACACCCTGGTCATGAAAAGCCCACATTGCTAGAGCATAACGTGTTGCTGTAGTTGTTTGTGTGACTCTGAGGGTGGCCTTTATTAACGAGCGGCAGGGGAAGGGTCACAGGGGCTGTGCACTGGCCAGGTGGCGTCTCTATGGATCTTGCACACTTCAGTGCGTTATACTCTTGAGCCCTCAATAGCAGGACATCTGGGACTCCAGACCAAAATATTGGTTCTGTTCCTCTGTCAGTCAGTTCTGCCCACTTCTGCTTTCCTTACTATGGACAGCAGGGCTGATATATAACAAAATTGATTTTTCAGCCTTTTGATGACATTCAATATATACTTAGATTTATGCATTTGTTCTGAAATGACTTAAAGAGAGACGAGAATAATATTTTTTTTTATTAAAAATGAGTATTTCCTCTGCTTGTCAGTAGATATTGAATCATTTGATATTAAATAATAAATCTTTCCACATTTTGTCGGTAACACTTTACCATAAGGTCGTATTTGTTAACATTAGTTAATGCATTAACTAACAATGAGCAATATATTTTATATCATTTCTTAACCTTGTTAAATGTTAATATAACATTATGTATAATACACACACACACACACACACACACACACACACACATATATATATATATAATATATGTTTAAAAATGTTTGTTAGTTCACATTCCATTAATGAATATTAACTGATATAACTTTTGATCTTAAAAATGTTACTAAGATTAAATAATAAATGCTGTAGAAATATTTTTTAGTTTAATATTGACTAATGTAGTTAACTTATGTTAACAAATAAAGCATTATTGTAAAGTGCTACAGATTTTTAAACAAATAAACGTCAAATTCCACGTAGAAACGTCCATGAAAATCTTTGAGCATTAATGCAAAAGTCAGAGTTTTGAATTGAAATTGAAATTAACAGTATGATTAATGCAAAGAAATGAATCAAGTTCTAACAAGTTTAAATTGCATTCAAATACTTGTGATTTTTACATTAATTTGATATCCCTATAAAAAAAAAAATGCAAATATATTGTAAATGTTGAATTTCTTTGGCAGAAGAAGCAGATATAGAGCTGGACTACAGCCTTTAGTAAATATAATGGCACACTATTCTCAATGATGCTTAGTCTCATATCGACAGCAAATATAATATGTACACATCTATATATAGCTATCTATCTATATGTATGTAAATCTATCAGCCAGCCAGCCCTAACAGAGAGCCGCTATTGTATACTAGTTTCTTGAGATCTGGCTCCATTTGTAGCCATCTGCCGCTGCCTGCATTCGCTCTGCTGTAGGAACATAGAGTTTGCATTGATCAAGACTTAGCCGAGTATAGATCCTGTACGAGAGTTCTCTGAAGCGCCTCTTAAATCATAGGCGAGCTATAAAGCAGGCCGTGTAGGATAAGATTGATGACCTTGTCTCGGCGTAATGTCGAGGTGTTCGCTGATACTATACGATGAATAAGGCCAAGGTCCAGCTCTCCCAAAACCCCCACGTATCCCTGGTCTCCTGATCTCCATGACAATGTGTGTTGCTGTGTGGTTGCTATGGAGAGGCTGGGAATGTTTTGGGGCCCCTGTGTTTGTGTGTGCTGATGTGGAGGCGAGGGGGGCTCCTCTGCTTCGGGGAGGAGGGCAGCTGGGGTCTTTGTTATGATGGAGGGAGTGTTCTTCATGGTCAGAGAGGTTAACGGCATCAACACGCAACTAGTTTTGGTTCAGGACGCAGATTTGACTTTGGACAACAAAACTGGTTATCAAAACATTGACGTGTGTAATTTCTGTGCCACTATCATAAACTTTAAAGGGTTACTCCACCCCAAAATTAACATTTTGACATTATTCACTTACCCGCATGTCGTTCCAACTCCATAAAAGCTTTGTTCGTCTCCAGAGCATTATTTAAGATATTTTAGATAAAGACCGGGAGGCTTTTGACTGAACCATTGGGAAGTAAATAACACTGTCGAGGTCCAGAAAAGAATGAAAAGCATCGCCAGAATAATCCATCTGCCGTCAGTGGTTCAATATGAATTTTATGAAGCGACAAGAACACTTTTTGTACGCAAAGAAAATTAAAATAACTACTTTTTTTTTCAACAATTCGTCTCCTCTCTGTCTCTCCTCGTCAGCGTTGCACCATTTTGGATATTACCCACCGAAACAAATTACAAATGTATAAAAACAATAGACATTTCAAAAACACAACATAACAAAAGCACAACAAAATTACTTAAACATCAACTAATTCAAATAAAACGAATTTAAAACATTAATAAAAACTATAATTGCTCACTGACGTGAATTGCATATTGTGCAATGTTGATATACTCAAACAAATCTGTTTTGAAACCATGTCAAACTAAGAGTGATTTACTTAATTATCTGTCTCTACTTATCAAATTGTGAAGGAATAAAGTGACATGGAAAACAAAATGACCTATATCAATTTAAAAACGAATACGGAAAAGTGTTGAAGTTACCATTATCTACACAGACCCAACCTGTGTTGTTATTGTAAACTAAAGCTATTAGTATAGTTTTGTTTCTGAAAGTAAAGCTGAAAAAAAATTACGTGAAAGAAATAAAAAAAACCTAAAAAAAAATAAGCTTAAGTTTCAATAGTTGAAATAAATGATAAACTAAACTTAAATATAAATACTCAGTAAAAAACAAAGTGAAAATGCATGCAAGTAAAGTATACAGTCTTAATAATAAATGTGTCTCACTCTCTACGTATCAATTTTGAATAAAATGAAACAATTTAACATGAAATATGACCAACGATTTGAAATCGAGAACAGAACAGAAAAGCATTAAAATTACCATGATCTGTACAGACCCAACAAGTGTTATTGTAAACTAAAGCTATTAAAATCTTTTTTGTTTATGGAAATATAGCTAAAATAAAATATATATGGGAATTTTTTTACCTTGGCAACTAACTGAAATGTATTAAGTAAAATTGAGCACTAAAATTACTAAAACATAAGTGTCGTATCCTTGAGCTATTATAGTTTTTATTAATGTTTTAAATGCGTTTTATTTGAATTAGTTGATGTTTAAGTAATTTTATTGTGTTTTTGAAATGTCTATTGTTTTTATACATTTGTAATTTGTTTCGGTGGGTAATATCCAAAATGGCGCAACGCTGACGAGGAGAGACAGAGAGGAGACGAATTGTTAAAAAAAGTAGTTATTTTAATTATCTTTGCGTACAAAAAGTGTTCTCGTCGCTTCATAAAATTCAATATTGAACCACTGATGGCAGATGGATCATTCTGGCGATTCTTTTCTGGACCTCGACAGTGTTATTTACTTCCCAATGGTTCAGTCACAAGCCTCCCGGCTTTATCTAAAATATCTTAAATAATGCTCTGGAGACGAACAAAGCTTTTATGGAGTTGGAACGACATGCGGGTAAGTGAATAATGTCAATTGTCATTTTGGGGTGGAGTAACCCTTTAAAGTTTATTTTGTTTAAAATAACGAAAATATGTTATGGTTTTAGTTTAGGCTAATTATAATTGAAACTGAAATAAAAATGAATGAGAAAAATGCTAACAAACTAAAAAATTAATAAAAAAACTAACAAAAAAAAACAGTTTATTTAAAATGGTAATAAATTGTGTAATATTTTATTCTGATTAAATTTCATATACTTACACTGTACACAATAATATCAAAAATGACTACCATGATACAGGCTTGACCGTTTTGCTTTCTAAACATCTTCATAATGTTTATGATTTCTTGCAGTCAGTGATTGACTGTCTGCACAAACCATGTTTTGCTTCTTTGCTAGTACTTTCTTTGACCTTCTGTGTATTAGTAGATGGTTTGGACGGAGTAGGGTTGGAACGGTTCTTCTCACAAGGTTCGGCACGCGCTTGGACCGTGGTTTAACTTAAATCTGACAACGCATCTGCAATATGGTTTGTTATAAATAACACGTAAAACAAACCGGGTTTGGCTAATGTATGTTTCTGTTGATGGATGCGCATTCTGGCTTCCCAATACATTACAACAAAAAAAGTGGACAAACCATTCACTTGTTCAATGCGAGTGTTTGCTGGAATATGAGCATTTATTCCGTCATGCCCCGGGTGCGCGCGCACAGGTGAGACTTCACATGAGCAAACATATTTTGCTTGTTATCATAAAATAATCTAACGTTACTCGGGACTTAGCTGTTGTTATTGATTCTATTTGGAGGTCTACCGGAAGTTAAGTTAGGGCCACAAACACGTGCACGTACGCAGTAACGCTTGTTTATGTTGTTGCCGTTGAAACCATATTGAATGAAGTAATCACATGTAAAACAGAATTGCATATTTGCCTGTATAAATGAAAGAGTACTCTTTAAAGTTACAAAAGCAATTCATTCAAGAGCAGTGAGTGATTTCTTTGTTGATGCTGTTTGATGAATATTAAGAAAGTGCTGTCACTTTAAGAGAATGCACTGATACTGTACGTCCAGCCGGCTATGTCTGCTAGGATACTTACCAAGACGGGCATTTTGACTATTTTTGTGTGAATCTTTCCAATCTTTGAATCCATCAAGTTACATATCACATGATTATTATATACATGTATTTTTATTCAACTCACAGCATAATTATATATATATATATATATAAGGGTTGGACCATCTTTTGCCTTCAGAACTGTCTTAATTCTTCGTGTCATAGATTCAACAAGGTGTTGGAAACATTGCTCAGAGATTTTGGTCCATATTGTCATGATAGCATCACACAGTTGCTGCAGATTTGTCGTCTGCACATCCATGATGTGAATCTCTCGTTCCACCACATCCCAAAGGTGCTCTATTGGATTGAGATCTGGTGACTGTGGAGGTCATTTGAGTAAAGTGAACTCATTGTCATGTTCAAGAAACCAGTCTGAGATGATTTGAGCTTTGTGACATGATGCATTATCCTGCTGGAAGTACATCAGAAGATGGTACACTGTAGTCATAAAGGGATGGACATGGTCAGAAACAATACTCAGGTAGACTGTGGTGTTTAAACGATGCTCAATTGGTACTAAGAGACCCAAAGTGTGCCAAGAAAATACCCCCCCACACCATTACACCACCACCACCAGCCTGAACCGTTGAGACAAGGCAGGATGGATCCATGCTTTCATGTTCTTTACACCAAGTTCTGACCCTACACCTGAATGCAGCAGAAATCAAGACTCATCAGACCAGGCAACGTGTTTCTAATCTTCTGTTGTCCAGTTTTGTTGAGTCTGTGTGAATTGTATCCTCCGTGTGCTGTTCTTATCTGACCGGAGCGGCACCCGGTGTGGTCTTCTGCTGCTGGAGCACATCTGCTTCAGGGTTCGACGTGTTGTGTGTTCAGAGATGTATTCTTCATACCTTGATTGTAACGAGTGGTTATTTGAGATACTGTTGTCTTTCTATCATCTCTAACCAGTCTGTCCATTCTCCTCTGACCTCTGACATCAACAAGGCATTTTCGTCCACACAACTGCCGCTCGCTGGATATTTTCTCTTTTTCAGACCATTCTCTGTAAACCCTAGAGATGGTTGTGTGTGAAAATCCCAGTAGATCAGCAGTTTGTGAAATACTCAGACCAGCCCGTCTGCATCAACAACCATTCCACGTTCAAAGTCACTTAAATCCCCTTTCTTCCCCGTTCTGATGCTCGGTTTGAACTTCAGCAAGTCGTCTTCACCACATCTAGATGTCTAAATGCATTGAGTTGCTGCCATGTGATTGGCTGATTAGCAATTTGTGTTACCAAGCAATTGAACAGGTGTACCTAATAAAGTGTCTGGTGAGTGTGTGTGTGTGTTGTTGTATTATGTATGTATGTATATATATAAGGTGCATCTCAATAAATTAGAATGTCGTGGAAAAGTTCATTTATTTCAGTAATTCAACTCAAATTGTGAAACTCGTGTATTAAATAAATGCAATGCACACAGACTGAAGTAGTTTAAGTCTTTGGTTCTTTTAATTGTGATGTTTTTGGCTCATATTTAACAAAAACCCACAAATTCACTATCTAAAATTAAATTCCTTTAATAATTAAAATATTAACACTGCAGTCATCAATGCAAATCAATGAAATAAAAAGCTTTTATTTCAAGCACCGAATTTCAAAAACAACCCGTTTAACACAAAAAACGTTTCTTATTTTTTTTCTGTATGTACAGGCCACACGAGAAATATTAAGGGAATAAATGAAAACAGCTATAGGCAAAACCGTTATCAGCATATGTTGAAGTAGATTCGTCTCTCTTTGTCTCTGAGAGAATAAGCGTCAGACGCCTAAAGCTCTGTCATTACGTTTTTACTTTCACTTTCTGTTTAAAGTGAATTGACTGAGATTAAGATGTACTCCAGCATAAATGGTGCAAACGCGTGCTTGTGTGATATCCATTGGCTCGTCTTCATGGTTTAAAACAGAAATATTTCCAACTTTGCGACGAACCAATTGCCAATAACCAATTGCCCCCCCCCCCCCCACCTTGTATCGAAAACGAACATATGTATATGTGTGTGCATATGTTTACATTTGCTTTATAGCCTTTAATTGGAAAAATCTGTAATATTTTAGAATAGACCAAATTCTGATATTATGGTCATATCAATGAACATTATATTATTAATATACTATATTTATTTATTTATATTTTAAAGTGTGCAATTGGAAATCAGCTGTTCTGCTTGCTCGGATTATTGAATGATGGTCAGAATGGCTGTCAATTGCACACTAGATTTGAGTTCACTCGTAAGTATACTTTTACCCGGATCCTTGCCTTCCCACCCCCTTCCCGTTTTAGTCACCATCCTCTTTGTTCCTTTCCCCTGCTTTTGTCCCATTACTTACACACTCCTTTCACCATATCTCTAGTCCCATAATCCCCCAAACTCCCCCTGAACTCCCCTTTCACCGTGCCTAGCTCTTATAACCTCCTATCTGCTTAATGACCTTTCTCTCTCTCTCTTTCTCTCTCTCTCTCTGTCTCTCTCTCTCTCGTCCGCAGTGCCCGCCGGGCCGTACCCCCCACCCCTGCAGCAGGTGTTCCAGGCGCCCCGCAGGCCGGGCGTGGGCACCGTCGGCAAACCCATCAAGCTGCTTGCCAACTACTTTGAGGTCGAAATCCCAAAAATTGATGTGTTCCACTATGAAGTGGACATCAAACCTGATAAGTGTCCTCGACGGGTCAACAGGTAAATGCCCCTTCATCTCAAACATCCACAATCATTCCTAGGGCTGTCATGTATGTGTGTGTGTGTGTATATATATATATATATATATATATATATATATATATATATATATATATATATATATACAGGTGCTGGTCATATAATTAGAATATCATCAAAAAGATTTTTCACTAATTCCATTCAAAAAGTGAAACTTGTATAATGTATACATTCATTCCACACAGACTGATATATTTCAAGTGTTTATTTCTTTTAATTTTGATGATTATAAGTGACAACTAATGAAAACCCCAAATTCAGTATCTCAGAAAATTTGAATATTGTGAAAAGGTTCAATATTGAAGACACCTGGTGCCACACTCTAATCAGCTAATTAACTCAAAACACCTGCAAAGGCCTTTAAATGGTCTCTCAGTCTAGTTCTGTAGGCTACACAATCATGGGGAAGACTGCTGACTTGACAGTTGTCCAAAAGACGACCATTGACACCTTGCACAAGGAGGGCAAGACACAAAAGGTCATTGCAAAAGAGGCTGGCTGTTCACAGAGCTCTGTGTCCAAGCACATTAATAGAGAGGCGAAGGGAAGGAAAAGATGTGGTAGAAAAAAGTGTACAAGCAATAGGGATAACCGCACCCTGGAGAGGATTGTGAAACAAAACCCATTCAAAAATGTGGGGGAGATTCACAAAGAGTGGACTGCAGCTGGAGTCAGTGCTTCAAGAACCACTACGCGCAGACGTATGCAAGACATGGGTTTCAGCTGTCGCATTCCTTGTGTCAAGCCACTCTTGAACAACAGACCGCACCAGAAGCGTCTCACCTGGGCTAAAGACAAAAAGGACTGGACTGCTGCTGAGTGGTCCAAAGTTATGTTCTCTGATGAAAGTAAATTTAGCATTTCCTTTGGAAATCAGGGTCCCAGAGTCTGGAGGAAGAGAGGAGAGGCACAGAATCCACGTTGCTTGAGGTCCAGTGTAAAGTTTCCACAGTCAGTGATGATTTGGGCTGCCATGTCATCTGCTGGTGTTGGTCCACTGTGTTTTCTGAGGTCCAAGGTCAACACAGCCGTATACCAGGAAGTTTTAGAGCACTTCATGCTTCCTGCTGCTGACCAACTTTATGGAGATGCAGATTTCATTTTCCAGCAGGACTTGGCACCTGCACACACTGCCAAAGCTACCAGTACCTGGTTTAAGGACCATGGTATCCCTGTTCTTAATTGGCCAGCAAACTCACCTGACCTTAACCCCATAGAAAATCTATGGGGTATTGTGAAGAGGAAGATGCGATATGCCAGACCCAACAATGCAGAAGAGCTGAAGGCCACTATCAGAGCAACCTGGGCTCTCATAACACCTGAGCAGTGCCACAGACTGATCGACTCCATGCCACGCCGCATTGCTGCAGTAATTCAGGCAAAAGGAGCCCCAACTAAATATTGAGTGCTGTACATGCTCATACTTTTCATGTTCATACTTTTCAGTTGGCCAAGATTTCTAAAAATCCTTTCTTTGTATTGGTCTTAAGTAATATTCTAATTTTCTGAGATACTGAATTTGGGGTTTTCATTAGCTGTCACTTATAATCATCAAAATCAAAATAAATAAACACTTGAAATATATCAGTCTGTGTGGAATGAATGTATACATTATACAAGTTTCACTTTTTGAATGGAATTAGTGAAATAAATCAACTTTTTGATGATATTCTAATTATATGACCAGCAGCTGTGTATATATATATATATATATATATATATATTAGGGGTGGCACGGTACATGTATTTGTACCGAACATTCACGGTACGGGCATTTCGGTTCGGTGCATGAGGCCTTACGATGAATACAGGCAATTCACCCCCAATCCAGAAGGGGGCGCCCGCAGTAATGCAATGCTGTTTGATAACTGCCAGCGCCAGCAGAAGAACAGTGAATGCTGTGAGTTGCACACTTGAAAACAAAGTTCACTATGTAGTGACCATGTGCTGATTCTGAACATAGAGTCTCTCACATTGACTAAAAGAAGTATACTTTAAACCAGGTTTGTTCCTCAAATCTTTCCCTGGAGGGTCAATCTGCTGCAGAGTTTAGCTCATACCCTGATTAAACTCCTGTGATTTTCTAATGATCTTGAAGACTCTGATTAGCATGCTCAGGTATGTTTGATTAGGGTTAGAGCTAAACTCTGCAAGAGTGGGACAGATTTGAGGATCGTTGCTTTAAAATCAACTATTTGCCAAATGGAGCTTGGTGCTTGTGTATCGTACCTCTCTCATTCGGCAAAAATACAAATATTCCATAAAATTTCCATATTTGTTATGTAACGTATCTGAATGCTAACTATTATTTAATATGTAAATAACAATATTTGTTATTTATAAAGTGCCTTTCCGACACCCAAGGTCACTTTACAAGTCAGACTTAAGGAACAGAGACAAACAGACATAAATACCAGAAGACACAACATGCCAAGAGCTGAGAGTGATATACAGAAACCACTTACAAGATTAGATTAGACTCAGAGAGACTGAAGATAAACATCCATAGCAGGGTACAATTCACAGACTATGAACTGAAGAGTAATACTCAGAGAAAAATGTTTTTTAAGAGGTTTTTAAAGGGATGTATTGGGGAAGAGCATTACACAATCTAGGAGCAACAACACTGAAAGCCCAAGATCCCATAATCACCACAAGCTACGCAATTCTGCGTTCATAATCGAACGTGATTCATCTGTGATAATGAAGGTGATAGCTTGTCAGTGAACTACGGCTCTGTGTATTAACTGCTGCTTCATCTGAAAACACATGATGGAGATTTACTACTAATCACAGAACCGGCTTTACTGACGAGATGCCAATCGCATGCGATTAATTGCACAGCCCTAATATAATATAACATAATGTAATAATATTTAGTATTTTCACTTCTAGGTGGAATTTTTTTTTTTTATATGCGCTACTGTCTGTTCAAAATAAATGAAAAGAAACCGAAAATGTTTTTTTTTGTTCCACTTCTATAGACTTAGTTATAATTGTCTGTCACTTCTTATCAGATTGGGATAGAATAAGGTTTTTGTTTATTGAAATAAAGCTGAAATAAAACATAAATAATGGATAAAATCTCAAATTAAAATAAGAAATGTTTAGTGAAATAAACATGTTTAAGTACTAAACTTAAACTACTAAAACTACTAACTGAAATAAATATAAAAATAAGATAAACAAATAAGCTAAATCTAGTTATTTTAAAATGACAAAAGTACATTACAAAACTACTAAAACATTTAAAAATATAAAAATACAAGCCATTTTTCCCCACATTGTAATCGGAATCAGAGGTAGAATTACATAAAAATAATATTTATTTTGTATTCTGTTATAATTGCCTGTCTCTCTTGTTTTTGTTCATCGAAACATAGGTGAAAAAATAGAAATATTAGATGGAAATGTAAGTTTAAAACAATCCAAATTTAGAAATAGTACTTTAGTATCTAACTGAAATAAAAAATAACTTGAACTACTAAAATTACTAAAACTGAAAATAATATAAATTAAAGCTAAATCAAAATTACACTAATTAAAATGAAAACTAAAAATATAAAAGCTAATTAATTTTATCACAATGCATTTTGAATCTGAGGTAGATTGACATGAAAAATATTATGTCTATTATGTTAGTCTACTTTGCGTTCACAGTCAACAAAACAAAATGTTAATATTGAGTAACTTGAAATTTGCCAGTCATTTTTTTTCTTAGTCATGAAAATATTTCCAGAATATGAATAAACATCAGGTTTAGCTTTTGATTATGTAATAATCTTGACAGGCTTAGTCCTAGGATTAGTCTTTCCTCCGTATGAATTGAGATAAAGCTTCCCCTATTATTAGCAATCATTGGGTCAGTAGAATCAAACGCTGCAGATTTACATGACCCAAATATTTCAGTTACCTCAATTACATAAAGCGGGACCTGGAAAGAAACCTCCTCGTGCCGTTCTTCCCTGAAAAGGTTTTGGGAGAAAATGCTCCTGTAGCAACGCTTGGATTCTGTTCATCCTCTAACGGTATTTCAGTTCGACTCAGCTGTCTGTCTTCTGAGTTAAATACAACTTAAGCCTGCTTTATTCTCGACGAGTCTGCTCAAGCGTGAGGATGAGTGTGAAAGTGACGTCTTTGTGCCGTCAGCCAAATTCTGTGCACCACAATCCCATCAGACCCTTACATATCAAACAAAGGATGCTAATAATGTAGAAACAACAGTCTTTTATTCCTTACACAGTGAGGTTATCTGTGACAGCTCATCAGTTGTTCATATATATATATACATGCATACAAATAAGTACAGTATATATTCAGTTCAGTGTATGAAAGTACATATCATTTTTTTATTGCCTTTTGTCAAATTTTCTTTCACCAGTAATAAAATGCAGGTTTAAAATGTAGGTTTAACAAATTCATAAAAAATACAATTATTAAAGTCATTTTTAAAACTAAACAATGCATTATTATTATTATTCAAATCAGTATTTTACATAACCAGTCAACATTTTACAGTCAGGTAGATTTGCATTAATTAATTTTTAGATAGATTTTTTAAATAATACTTTTATTCCGTATTGACACATTAAATTGTTCAAAAGTGACAGTAAATGCATTTATAATAATTTACAAAAAATATCGCTCTCAAATAAATGATGTTCTTTTTAGGCCTGTCGCGATAGTCGATATATCAACTTATCGCACGATATATGGATATGAGCGCGATCATTTTTGGTGCCGCGATATATTGCGACTGATCATTTTTTATAATTAAAAATAATGATTATATTAATTTTTTACATAAAAATGAATATCACCAACATTTTAGTCGATCGCGCTACCTCTGTCATCTCGTCTGCTCTCTGTGGCGGAGGCGGGGCTTAGGCAGCGTCTCCCCCACACACACACACACACACACACACGCGCGCGCACACACACACGCACACAGAGCGGACAGCGACAGGTGAAGAGAAGGCGTGAACCCACTGCGTTATAAAGTGTTTCGTGACAACTACAGCCAGTTAGGAAGAACAAGTCCCAATGGACTTGGTTTCAAAGCCGCAATCTTCAGCTCCGGTGTGGGAACATTTTGGCTTTAAGCCGAATGAGAGAGGAGAGCCAATTAACGTGAATGAGCCGGTATGTCGACTTTGTTTAAAAACAGTGGCAACACAACTAACCTAAAATCTCACTTAAAACATAACCATCCCACCCAGTTCTTCAATCTGGGAACAACAACCGCAGCTGGAGCTGGAGAGGGGTCTTCCAGACAGTTATCTGTTACTGATGCCTTTTCCCGACAGTGTAAATATAAACGTGACAGCGCGAAATGGCGCACACTCACAGATAGCGTAACTCGCTATATAGCCAAAGAGATGCAGCCATTAAACACGGTCGAAAAACCAGCTTTTACAAATATGCTGCAAACTTTTTTATTCATAAGAATAAAATGTTCTTTGTTCTTTGAAAGAGTGCACTTGCATTATTATGCTATTATATTGTCATACTGTAATTATATAATCAGTGAAATAAAATTGTCTTAAAATGACAATAATATCGTTTATCGCAATTAATTTTGGTGCAATATATCGCACAACAAAAAGTAGTTATCGTGACAGCCCTAGTTCTTTTGAACTTCCCACAAAAATATGAAGCAGCACAACCATTTTCAACACTGATAATAATCAGAAATGTTTCTTGAGTATATTAAAATGATTTCTGAAGATCATGTGACACTGAAGACTGGAGTAATGATGCTGAAAATACAGCTGCGCATCACAGAAATACATTACATTTTACAATATATTCACATAGTACATTTTCATTGAATAATTTTAGCCTACAGTGTTCCATACAGTCGGTCATCATCACAGAATAATGTTCAGATCAGGTTTGCTGAATACGTCAGTCACAGTCGTCTCTTCACAGGGAGGTCGTGGAGTACATGGTCCAACACTTCAAACCGCAGCTCTTTGGTGACCGAAAGCCAGTGTATGATGGGAAGAAGAATATCTACACTGTTTTAGCGTTACCTATAGGCAGCGAAAAGGTACGTAAAAGAGCTGCTTGAGAAGATATTGGTTTGCCATATTCACAGTAAATAACATTTAGTCTTAAAAGATTCACGATATATTCATCTGGAGAGATCATTTGAACCATATAAAGCTTAAGTTTACTTGATTATCCACACATCATATTTGTTTTAGAAAAATCAGTCTCGAATCTAATCTAATATTTGTTCATCTCTCAATCATTGGATTGTATTGCATTATATGTTTTGATCATCTAAATATCATCTTACTAAGACATATGTTTGGAGATAAAGAGTGATAACTGATATTTAATTAAAGTATCTGCGATACTGTTATAAAGATCTCATTGATTTACATTGTAAGAATCAGAATTTCATCACGGTTTGTTCATATAAATATCAGCATCTGATACAAATTTCTAATATTTACTCAGTTTGAGCCTCTGAATAAAATTGAGCTCTTTTTTCCTCCACAATCACACTATATCAGATTATATGAGCCATAATAGCCTGATGTGTGAATGAAATATGATGCTCAACAACAAACACGCATGCAAAAATGTTTGGACTTTTATTTTATATGTCATGTTTTACAGGGTTAAGCATTGTGAAAATCTTGATTCTATTATGTGATATTATTTGGCTATTAAAGTCAACATTCCTGTCGTTAAGGTTGCATTTCAGTTAGTTTTGATAGATTTTTGTGAATAAGTTCAAACTGTCTCTTTCAGTGATTCAGTTCAAAAACTCTGATTTAATAATTAGTTTCAGAGCAACATGATTTTGTCCCTATAATTTGCATCCCTTGCCTTGATTGTAATTGATGTAATGTAATGAGTCATTCTGGGCCTCTCGTCTGATGTAGGTTGATTTCGAGGTGACCATCCCCGGCGAGGGGAAGGATCGCATCTTTAAAGTGTCCATTAACTGGCTGGCCAAGGTGTCGTGGCGGCTGCTGCAGGAGACGCTGGTCAGCGGACGTCTGCAGGTCCCGCTGGACTCTGTGCAAGCCCTGGACGTGGCCATGAGACACCTGGCCTCCATGAGGTACGCCGTCACAGACAAACACTAACACACAAATCACTCGTTTACTCCGTGCCATCCATTCTGCTGATGCATCTTGAACTGTGGCATGCAATGCAATGTAATGTAAAGCATGTCATCTTAGTATAGTTGAGATAGAGTTTCTGTAATTTATATGTATTTATATATTTTTTTTCGTTTTATGAGTAATAAAACTACTAATAAATTGTTTTATTTTATTTCAATATAAGTTAAACTATATTAAATGAGTAATGTTGCCTGGCTAACTGAAGTAAAACAAATTATTTAAAATAAAAAAAATATTATTTTGTATGATTTTAGTTTTAGTTGACCATAATAATTTTGAAATGTGAATCATTTGTTTCCGTCAAGAAAAGAGTTTACATGTTAAAATTTAATGGATCATAATTCAGAAAAATATCATTACATTTTTTATAACGTTTAATATAAATGCATTAAATTAACAGTCATGGAAAACTTGGAAATTATGGGGAATTTTATAGTTGTTATTTCTAGACTAAAAAAACTCATGGAAATAAATAAAATATAAAAAATTGTATTGGCACATTGCACTCTTTGTTATATTCCAAGTAGCCTGTTTTTAAAGCTTACTTTAAACATTTAATATGTTAACTTTAGATATTTGGTGCAATAAGTCTTATTCTTTTTTAACCTAAGACATAACCTAAGAACCATTCACATAATCAAATGCACTTAAAAATAAACATAATTATATGAAATTGAATCGGATCAAATCATTCTCAATTTGCAAAAATTGTTCCTGAAGCTGAACAAATTCAACTCTTTTAAGCATACATTGGTTTACTGGACTCTCTTTTTCTCTCCATGGCTTTTATGCTTTACTGTCTTAGCGATTGTGCTTGTCCCGTCTGCAGGTACACCCCCGTGGGCCGCTCCTTCTTTTCCCCTCCGGAGGGCTACTATCATCCTCTGGGTGGAGGCAGAGAGGTGTGGTTCGGCTTCCATCAGTCTGTCCGGCCGGCCATGTGGAAGATGATGCTCAACATCGACGGTATGACAGACGTCTTTCATCTCTGCTTTGCTCATTGTGCTTAAAAGCATGCTGTATACATGGACGCTCTCCATTTCTGCTGTTCTCAGTATCTGCCACAGCCTTTTATAAAGCTCAGCCTGTCATTGAGTTCATGTGTGAAGTTCTGGACATCCGTAACATCGACGAGCAGCCGAAGACGCTTACCGACTCGCAGAGGGTCCGTTTCACCAAGGAGATCAAAGGTGGGGTTCTCAACGCCTTAGCAACGTTTTAACAATCAACCCTGGCAACCGCTACTAAGAACACCTTTAGGAACGGCCTGACAATCATTAGAAAGTGTTGCCAACCTTTGGCTGTTTTATAGGGTTAAGTTTTGCAGTCACGCGCTGGTATGATTTCAGCACGGCAGAGAAAAACAAAACATCAACTTTATTCCGTTTATTAAATAGTGGTTTACTGAACAGACTATGATTCTGACTTTAAATAATAAAGTCTGTCAATATTGTTTCTGGCCTCAGCACTTATTTTACTGCAGTTTATGGTTTTGTTGTAAATATGGGGAATAGATTTGAAATTCTGCCACCTTTGGATGCCAGATATTTGAGCAAAATATACCTTTTAGTCAGAATTGAATAATACTTTTTCTTTCATGTTTTAATTGATATAGTTCTATTAGTGCTAGTAATAAATGGTGTAGATTTATTGATACTTTTAAATTTGAATACATTTTTAGATTGATTAAACATGTAAACAATCTTGTGGAATATAACTTGTTTGTATGTTTGCTGTTTTTTATTTTATTTGTTATACTTGTATTTTTTTAATAATTTTTGCCATGAAAATAGCCTAAGATGCTGACATGGCATTAAATAAAAACATACTACTACTAAGATTGATTAAATTGTCAAAGTTTTATCAGTTCATTAGACACCATTTATGCTGATACATTTCTACTAAATCATAAAACATTAAACATAATTTAGGGTAAAATAAAACAAGTTTTATGGGTTTTATAGCTATTTAATTTAATTGTAAAGAATTCAGTCATGTTTACATTCATCCTCAAGGTCTACCAGACATCACACGTCACAATCAATACATGAAAATTGTGATAAATATCGATATAGTGTGGTATGGGATATCATGATCATATTTGAGCTGATATGATTTAGCTGATGCCCTATTTGGATGTGTTCATTTCATATTACTTTCCACACACAGTGGTTAAAACAACACTGCATTCATCACTACACGTGCGTAGCGAACAGGAAGACCTGTACTGAAAATATCATTATGAATATGCTCCATTACACCCCTGATAGTTTGAGATGGTATCAGCGGAAGTCACTGGATGATCTCAGCGTCCTGCCACGGCTTTGTCTTGGGATTTAATTGCTGAAGTGGATTGGATGAGTCATTTTGATATCATGCTTTTACACAGACATCGATTTAAAAATCTAATGATGCAATCCTCAATTCTAACCATCTTCAATATTGTGGATCCGGCCTTTCATTTTAGTCTTAAGGCCCGTACACACCGGGACGAATTTCGCACGCGATATTCGCCGACGTTTAACGCCTCGTGACTAAACAAAGGGCGCCAATGTGAGTGTGCACCGACGCGAAAAGCGCCACGCGTAAAAGCGTCATTTTGAAAAAAACGCCTTGGGTTTGTTTTTTTTGGTTTGACGCGCCGCGTCAAAAACTATCCGACCAATGAGATTGGCGCTTTTGCTCACGTGTCTGGAGCAGCTGAAGTTACAGTAAAACACAACTTGGGGGCGCTCAAACACAAAACAGTCTTGCCGAGCACACATACGTAACGACGAAGAAGATATACGCCAAGTAGCGTCTACACTGCCGGGAAGAAATAAGAAGACAAAGAAGATGCAAGGCAAGATGGAGCTGCTGGTGCTTGAAATATCATGTTTTCTTTGTATGATTTTGACAAGCGCGTAAATACTTGCTCTCTTCTTCTGAGTGACAAGCGAGTGTCAGAAGCGTAAAGTTGCGCAGCGCCACCTTGTGTACCGGGGTATTTCTGTTTTACATTAAGCGCCATCTAATGTCAGGGAATGAATTTGCATGTTCACTCGGCTCATCGTCAGCGAAAATCGCTTGGGTGTGAACACAAAAAACGCGTTGAAAAACGCTGGCGAATAACGCGCGCCGATATTCGTCCCGGTGTGTACGGGCCTTTACTCTGAAGACTGTAATTACCGCTGTGGCTGGAAGTGACGCCCAGTTTATTTACCTAACGGTGCGGGATCTGTTGCAGAAAACTGCTAAATAAAGAGCCTGCATGAAAACACATAACACAGACGGATTGTCTGTCAATTAAATCAGACGCTGGAAATATATACAGTTCATTTATAATGCATTCGATTTATGAATGTTTTGTGGTTTGAATGATCATAACAAGCTTTCATAACGCTGCTTAACTCGTTGTTTTTGCGTGTTTTGTTGGCGTCAGGTCTGAAGGTGGAGGTTACACACTGTGGTCAAATGAAAAGAAAGTACCGCGTCTGTAACGTCACACGTCGCCCTGCTAGTCACCAAACGTGAGTATTGTGCGGAGAAAACTCTTCAGCATTCATGCTATCATTTTCATGTGGGATTTCTCTTATTCCATTTTTAATAATGCTCATACTTTGAGTTTAATAATTAATCCTGAGCCATCAACTTCTGATTTAATTTTAATTTTAGCAGCTGAAATTATAGAATAAATTTTCAGTTTTGTCTGAAATTGTCTGAAATCGATTAGCACTTCTACGATGGTGCATTTTGTCTTGTCAGTGTCTCTATCAATAAACGATTTGCTATTTGCAAATTTGAGTATACATTTTACGTATTCATTATATTTTTACTTTTTGTGTTGTCTTCATTATTTAATGCTTGTTTGAATAAATCTCTCAGGAAAACATGTATTAAAGGCACCAATTCAATGTTTATATTTCAACTACGAATTCAAATAGTAAAATAATTATATCATTATATAATATATTTATATAATTAAAAAAAGAACACATTTTTTAAAAGTTTATAAAAACTGCTTTTATGTTAATTTGAGTTAAAACTTTATTACATTTGTGTATTTTTGTTCTTAATGCGTTTTTGTTGTTTTAAATATGTCTGTAAATGTTTTATTAATTTTTATTTCAGTTTTTGTTTTATTTATTTTAGTACATCCGTGAAATGAATTTTTTTTTGCCTTGGAAACTAGCTAAAATAATAACTACTTTTTTCAGACCCATAACTAAATTTTTTTCAGTTAACATGTATTTTAATTCAGGTAACAATTTTTTTTTTATGAGTTTAGTTTTAGTTCCCTCTAAGAAGCCTCTGTTTCTGTGTGAAACGTTTGTCTATTAACTGCTTCTGTGTCTAAACCAGTGTTTCCCAAGCCTGTTCCTGGAGGCACACCAACACTACACATGTTCCAGCTTTTCCTAATCAAACACACCTGAATCAACTCATCAGCTCGTTAGTAGAATCCAGGACCAGAAATATAGTGGTCAGATAAGGGAGACATCCAAAATGTGCACTGTTGGTGTGCCTCCAGGAGCAGGGTTGGGAAACACTGGTCTAAACTCGGATTTAAATCTTGACGTGATCAGCGATTGAAGATCTGAACCAGGGCTCCTCAAATCTTTCCCTGGAGGGTCAATCTGCTAGAGTTTAGCTCATACCCTGATTAAACTCACCTCCTGTGATTGTCTAATGATCTTGACGACTCTGATTAGCATGCTCAGGTGTGTTTGATTAGGGTTAGAGCTAAACTCTGCAGGAGTGGGACAGATTTCAGGATGACTGGTCTTAACTCAAACCATATTAGATGATTGAAGATCCCGCCGCTCGTTTCTCCAGGTTTCCCCTGCAGCTTGAGAGCGGGCAGACGGTGGAGTGTACCGTGGCTCAATACTTCAAACAGAAGTACAGTCTGCAGCTCAAATACCCCCACCTGCCCTGCCTACAGGTGGGCCAGGAGCAGAAACACACCTACCTGCCCCTGGAGGTCAGTGCTGTCATCCGTATGATTAGAGCACCATAGACAACCTTCTCTGTTCTGATGTGGCTTGCTGTTCTCGTAGGTGTGCAATATTGTAGCAGGGCAGCGGTGCATCAAGAAACTGACAGATAATCAAACGTCCACCATGATCAAAGCCACCGCGCGATCAGCACCAGACAGACAGGAGGAGATCAGCAGACTGGTGAGTGCTGACCTCTAGTGTGCCCGCGGGAAACGTGCCAGCTTTACATACAGTGAGCACTGGCCGGCGCATTGTTGCCATGGTTACACAGCCGGAGTATTTTTACCCGTAGGATAATATAGAGCTGAAAAAATACAGCAAAAAGACAGAAAGAAATGCATGTTTTTCAGCCTTTTGATGATACGTGGTATGCATCTTAACACTTAGTTTTGCAATCAAAGAAAACCTTATTTTAACCATTGTTGCCAAATAGATCAACAACATATATATTTACAATATTAGTGATTTGTTACATTTTAAAAATCACAACATTTGTAAATTACAGAAAACCGCATCCTTTAAAAGAATTCTCTGAAAAATCTAGCAAAAACTTTTTTTTTTTTTTTTTGCTCTTAAATGGATTGCTATTGAATTTTTCAATCAAAGGAACCATAATTATAACTAAATAAGATCAACAAGATACATTCACAACATTTGACAAAATGGTAGCATGTGAAAAGAAATCACAGTATTTGTAAATGATAGAAAACGGCATCTTTTAAAAGAATATTCTGGATTAATTTATCTGATTTATTAAATGCACGAACACATTCTATAATACTTTTATTTATATGTATATAAAAGAGTGTGTGTGTGTGTGTGTGTGTGTGTGTGTGTGTGTGTGTGTGTGTGTGTGTGTACATACACTTTTATTGCTGTTTGCACGCAGAATGATTCAGTAAAGTTTATGATTAACTCTTTCCCCGCCAATCACGTAATTTTCCGTTATTAATGAGACAACGCTTCAGAGTTTTCTGGGTTGTGTTACGCATCTCCTGGATGAGTCTAGAACGTGCCGATCAAAACCACAGACCAGGAAGACGCAGAAACGAGCGATCTCATATGTAAGCATTTGAGAAATAATGCGATCGTCAACACTAAGCGCATATAAATGAGAACTGTTACAGAGTGAAATGTCAATCCAGAAAGAGGTAAAGGCATGCACAGGCTTTGGGATCGAGATGGAAGCCACCTATCTTTGCTTTGAAAATATTACTGAATATGATCCAGATGTTGTATTTGATGACAATGCGATATTTTTTATTTATTTTTTTTTTTATTTTTTTTTTTTTTTGCTTAAAATGTTTTTTTTTTTTTATGAAACCTACAACATTCAAGTGTTGATTAAAAAAACAATGCTTGAAGCTAGAATTTTTTTTTTTTTTTGAAAGTACAGGGTCTGATCTTTATTTTTATGTATTGCATGTTCATACTTCATACAACAAAATATTCTGGGGACCAAGACATTTGAGTGAAAATCAGCAAAAGCGCTGGCGGGGAAACGGTTAAAGGGAAAAAACCTGCAACTGTAGATGCCAGAACTGTGCTTTAAAATCATGGTTGCAGCATTTAAAGTTTACAGCTTGAACTGAAATGATGTTAATATATCCAAAATGACTTTAATCTAATAAGTGCCGCTCAGCATCTGAGGCAGGCTGTCGAATTCCTATCACAGATATTAATGTGATCTGTACCTCAGTAAAAACTAGACCTGAAACCAGTTCTTATTCAGAAAGATTTCAGAACCAAATGATTCTCCCGGATCTCTAAATGAATCGAACCAGAAGCAAATGCAGTAAATTCCCTGTTTCTCATCTCTAGTAAATATAAAACACAACCTCTGACAGAAATGCACTTTTGATGAAAGCCAGTGCTTGCTCCTTTATACGCTGACAAAAACATTTTTGGTTTGTTTTTACAAAGAAGATAACATTTTCTGTGATAACTTCCATTAAATCCAGATTCATCCTAATATAAAGGTTTGTGGCCGTTTTGACCATTTGCCTTTCCTTTTTTGAGAGAATAAGTGACGATGACATCACAGCTTTCTTGAATTGTTAACATGAGCATGAAGTGACATCATCACGTGATCTGTGATCATCTTGAGACCAAGTTGTTGTGACACTGATTAATTAGTCATGTTTTACACTGTTTCTGAATAATATCCTTACAGAATGATAAATGACTGACTGTCACTCATTGTCATTGAGGTTCATGCTCATATAAACAAACCCGTTTATCACTCTGATCAATAAACGAGATTGTGATGCTGATTCTTTTAGTTCACCACGTCTTTGAACAATTTCCAAAAAGGTCATCAGAAAATTTAGTCCAGATCAATGCATGAATATTTGACCATTTTGAGATTATTAACTATTAAACTAAACCCACACCTGTTTGATGAAGAGAAAGTTTGGCTTTTGACATTTCCAAATTGAAAATCTGTCAATGTTCCATTTCTTTATGTAATTTTGAGTTTTGTTAAACTGTTAAAATCTGATTTAATTGCAAAAATGTTATTGTATATTTGCATTGTATCAGCTCTCTACATACTGTCAGCATTGACCATTGAAAATCATTTACTTTGTGTTTTATGATACAGTGTATATAGCAAGATATACTTTCAAATGTAGCAAGTAAATGAAGAAATGGTTTACTTTTTAATGCACGTTTTTGGTCTTGCTGTGAACAGTTCATCAGTGTAGGTAATTCCTAATAAAGTTATTTTTTTGTAATCTTTTGTTCAAATGCAATCCATTGCTCTTCCTCTGACATTACTTTCCTTTACAAACATAATCAAGCTGTCTGTCTTCTCAACCACTCTGATATGTAATCTTAGGGTCCTATGATATAGTATCATTCGTACGGTATCGCAGAATCCAGTCATAAAAAATGAATTTACTGTATAACGCAGAATATGACAGAGTTTGATACATTTTGGACATTTCAATCAAAAGTAGGTCTGTACACTTAAATCAAATTGTCAAGAGCGCAAGGGTCTGTGAATATTAATCCGCAAAAGTACTTTTTAAATCTGAATCCTGCATGTTCTGTGTGTCTCTGTTTGAGTAAATGGCACTCTACATCAGGGGTTCCCAAACCTTTCAGCCCACGACCCCCAAAATAACGGTGCCAGTGACTCGTGACCCCCACTATCCTCGGAGTTGGTTAAAATATACAAACGTTGCGTGCAACGGCGCACATGCACCAATAGGCCTATTAAAACATGCGCATAGCCTAATGAAAACACAACGGTCTTACAACCAAATATTTGTTTTTTATAGTAATTTACTCATTTGTTTAATTTCAACATTAACCTCACCTAATGAGATGGGTGGGTATTAACCAACGTTTAATTTCAACAAAAATAATATCCTAAGCCTAAAGCGAAAAAATTACCTACGTGCACATGTCGGAAAGTTTAACATGGTGCTGTAAATTGATCGTTTATTTGTCGTTAATCTGTCGTAATAACCTCAGGCGGAAAGAAAATCGAAAGGCTGATGGCTTTTTTATTTGCATGTTTTTTAATGTAACCATTAACTACTACTTTTTATTTTTTGTTAGTTATGGATAAAATATGTTATTTCTAATACTTTTTTTTTTATTTGATTTCTGGAAATTATCGCGCGACCCCCCCCTAACTGTCTCACGACCCCCCATGGTGGTCACGACCCCTACTTTGGGAACCACTGCTCTACATAACGCTTGTGGTTTTTCCAGCCTCTGCCATCTCATTATATGAGCACATAAACATCATTTCTAAAACTGCTGTGCGAGTCACTTCATGAGCATTTGACCATTTTAATTTGAGAAAATCTACCGTCATTCACCGCAAGCAGTCAAAATAAAAGTTTGGTTTAACTTGAAGAAATATACTACTTAATGTAATGATAGTACTACTAACAACAAAACTAATATTTACACATTCATTTCTAAGGAATATTTACCAAATCAATTACTAGAAAAACACACATACACAGTATTTCTGATTTAAAAAATAAATATATATTAATTAATTAATTAGAAATGCTTTTGATTATTCAAATGTAATGAAACTTTTAAAATGGAATCCAGAAAATTAATGGAAAACAGAATTTGGTAAAAATACAACTAAATATGAGAGAAAAAGTATTACATGGGGCCTTAAATGTAATGTTTGTTAAACTTTAAATACATTTCTGTTATTTTGCAAGTTTCATGATTTCAAATAATGATACATGCTTTTTCAATTAATAACATAAAACGTAACTATTAAAACAGTCTAAAAAAATGTAAATGGAAAAAACTAAATCCACAAAAATTAAAACGAAAAAAATGAATTAGCAAAAATCTAAAATGGAATTTGGGGAAAATTAAAATGGAATTCATATGGCCATATAATGTCAAATTTTCAAATCAGCTCCTATAAAATGTAGAATTGTATTAAGCTTCAATCAGTAAAGATGCAGATTGTGGAAGTATAAGAGGTTGTGAATGCAGTTTCATATTTGAGGGGCATTTTCATAATCTTCACTATCTTGTGTGTTTTTCTTTCTGTCCAGATGAAGAACGCTAACTTTAATCTGGATCCCTACATTCAAGAGTTTGGAATCAAAGTGAAGGACGACATGGCCGAGGTGACGGGGCGAGTCCTTCCCGCTCCCATCCTGCAGTACGGCGGTCGGGTAAGATCTGTGTTACTCAAACACGGCCTGTTCTTGTTGCTCATTATTCTTGTAACGTAGGGCTGCACGATAAATCACATGCGCTTGTCATGTGCATCTCGTCAGTAAAGCCAGTTCTGTGATTAGTAGTAAATCTCCATCACCTGCTTTCAGATGGAGCGGCAGTTAATACACAGAGCTGTAGTTCACTGACAAGCTACGCAATATCAATATCCATGATCTACGGCTCTGTGTATTAACTGCTGCTCCATCTGAAAACACATGGTGGAGATCTACCGGCTTTACTGACGAGATGTGCTTGATCATCGTATGTGATTTATCGTGCAGCACTATTGTAACGCCAAGGTAATGGGTTCAATTCCCAGGGAATGCACTACTGGAAAATATATATTTAAAAATGTTTTAAAAGAAGTCTCTTCTGCTCACAAAGGCTGCATTTATTTGATCAAATGCAGAAATATTGTGAAATATTGCAATTTCAGAGAACTGTGATGCAGAGCTGAATTTCAGTGTTACATGATCCTTCAGAAATCGTTCTAATATTATAATTTGCTGCTCAAGAAACGTTTATTATTCTATTTTCTTTAGGGTAAGTAAAAAATTAAACAAAAAAAAAAATGAGAAAAATGTTTTCTTTAACAGTGACTAATTAAATTGATCGAACTGATGGTAAAGACCATTTTAAGAAGAAAAACTGATGGCAAAGAAATTTTAGTGTAAAGATTGGATTTCAAATACATATTTCAAGTAAATTATGTTCTTTTGAAAAGATAAGAATAAAAAAAAAAAATAATTCCACAAAAATATTAAACAGCAAAAAACGTTTTTAACATTGACAATAATCAGAAAAGTTTCTTGAGCAGTAAATCAGCATATTATAATGATTTCTGAAGATCATGTGACACTTAATTACATTGTAGTAAAAAATTACAATTTACAATATATTACAATAGAAAACAGTCATTTGAAATTGTATAATATTTCACAATATTACCGTAAATCATATAAATGTAGCCTTGATGAGGAGAAGATCATTTTTAAACTGGCTGGCAGTATAAGTCACTTGAGGTAAAAGTGTGTCAAATGCATGAACGCATGCAGCGCCTCCAGTGTGAGGTTTCTAAATCCTCTCTTTCTGCCGGGGAACAGAATCGGGCCATTGCGACTCCCAACCAGGGTGTGTGGGATATGAGGGGAAAGCAGTTCTACAACGGCATCGAGATCAAAGTCTGGGCCATCGCTTGCTTCGCGCCGCAGAAACAGTGTCGGGAGGAGGTGCTCAAGTAAGAGACCCGCGTACAGTACACGATAAAACATTTATATACCCCCCCCAGGTCTGTCTTTAGCATTATTTGGACTGACGCTGACTTGCATTGTTCTGGTGTTTTCACTTTGTTTTCATTCATGTTCCTTATTGTTTTATAGATTTTCTTTTGTCATGTTTAGTTTGGTTGTTAGGTGATCGAGCCATCCTAAAAGTGCACATTTGGATTTTTTGCCAATCCCCCCCATATATCGGAGCTTGTTGCACGTGTATAAATGGCAAAAGCACTTATATGGCGTTTGATTTCTGCCACTTCGAAATGTAGTTTTTAATTTAATACATACTCTACCATTCAACGGTTTGGGGTCAGAAAGGTTTGTAATATTTGAATTGTATTGAACTAAATCAGTATATATTTACTGGTTTCAAGAGAAGCATTGACACGTGCGTAGTTCATGATAGACGTGTAGCTGCTTGTAAATGAATACATTGAGCCAACACTTACTGTACATATTATCAAAATAAAAGCTCAATGGATTACGGTTTACAAATGATGACATGTATTACAAGTTTACAGTAAATTCTAATTATTTTTATTACTAGAGTTTTTTTCTTCTTTTTTTTTAAGTCTGCTAAATGCATAAATGTAAATGTATACTTACAATCTGTTTCTTGTTAGTGTTATTTTATTATCATTGAGATACTGTTATAGTTTTCTTAATTTTAATAATTATAATTTTGAATCAGTTTTATTTGTATATGTTCTGTTTTCATTTTAATTTAAGCTTTATAAAAAAATTGTGTAGTTTTTTTTAATATACTGTATGTCTGTGTAGTTTACAAAATGTATTTCAGTTTTTAAAACATTACTAAACTAAAATCTGAAATATTTTGGTAACTAGCTGAAGTAAAAGGTTTGTTTAACTTTATTTCAGTTCATGCTTATTTTTATTCAAGCAACAAATTATTTTTATGATTTCAGTTTTAGTTAACTATCATAACCCTGTTTCTTCTTTTGTTTGATATTTGTATTTCACAATATGACCATACTATCAATAATCGCAATGAAATCATGGCAATTATTATTTTATTATAACATTTTAAATGGTAAAAATCGTGGGAATATGACCTGTGGAATTATATTTTTGTTTTTAAACTGAAATAAAATGAGAAAACTGAAAATAAATCTAATTAATTAAAATGCTGTTCTTTTGAAATTTCTGTTCAAAGTATCCTAAAACCATTATAAAAAAAACATTTCTTGATAATAAATCAGCTATGAATACTTTGGTGTTAATGTGACGATCTCTTCCTCAGGAACTTCACGGACCAGCTGCGTAAGATCTCAAAGGACGCTGGGATGCCGATCCAGGGTCAGCCGTGTTTCTGTAAGTACGCACAGGGAGCCGACAGCGTGGAGCCCATGTTCAGACACCTGAAGAACACCTACTCCGGACTGCAGCTCATCATCGTCATCCTGCCCGGAAAAACCCCCGTCTACGGTAAGAGCGGCACACACACACACACACACACACACCGAGCCGAACGCCCGGAGACTAATGAACACACGTTTGATCTGTGCAGCCGAGGTGAAGCGTGTGGGAGACACTCTTCTAGGAATGGCCACTCAGTGTGTTCAGGTGAAGAACGTGGTGAAAACCTCGCCTCAGACGCTCTCCAACCTGTGCCTCAAAATCAACGTCAAACTCGGCGGCATCAACAACATCCTGGTACCGCATCAACGGTGAGAGCGTGACCGAAGTCTCCCTGAATGTGTTTAGATTTTCACTACATGCCAAAAGTTTCTGAACCGTATGATTTTTAAGGTTTATTAAAGAGGTCTCTTCTGCTCACGAAGCGTGCATTTATTTGATCCAAAGTACAGCAAAAACAGTAACATTTAAAAATAGGTTTATATTTGAATAGCTGAATTTTTAGCATCATTACTCCAGTCACATGATCGTTCAGAAATTCTTAGAATATTTGCTGCTCAAAAAACATTTATTATTATTATTTAGAAAACAGCCGAGTAGATTTTTGTTTTTTTCAGGTTTATTTGATGAATGGAAAGTTCAGAAGAACAGCATTAATCTGAAATCGAAATATTTTATAACATTGTAAATCTTTATCATAATTTTTTATCAATTTTTTTAAATAAATGTATTAATTTCTATAACCCCCCCCCCCCCCCAAAACAAATTATACTTAAAAAAAAAAAAAAAAGTAAAAAAATAAATGATACTGACTCAGAGCTTTTGAATGGTATAGTGTATAATGTTATTTCAGATAAATGCTGATCTTTGGATATTTCTATTCATCAAAGCATCCTGAAAAAATGTACTCAACTGTTTTAAATATTGATAATAAAAATATTAAATATTTCTTGAACAGCAAATCAGTATATACGAACGATTTCTGAAGATCATGTGACACATGAAAATACAGCTGCGCATCCCAGAAATAAATTAAATTTTTAATATATATTCACATAGAAAAGTTATTTTAAGTAGTAAAAATATTACTGCTTTTTCTGAGTTTTGCATTCAGAATTAAAAAAAAATGCAGTCTTGATGAGCAGAAGAGAATTCTTTAAGAACATTACAAATCTCCCTGTTCTGAAGCGTTTGACTGGAAGTGTAGCTTGAGCGGTAACCCTTAAGGGGGTCGCACACCGAACGAGAAGCCTTTAAAATACAAACACATTGTTTTCTATGTGTGTACGCACACCGGCGGCTAGGGATGGGTATCGTTAAGGTTTTAACGGTACTACTACTCTTATCGATACTGCTTATCGATCCGGTGCTTTAACGGTATTCTTATCGGTACTTTTTGTTATTTATATATATACATACATATATACATACATACATACATACACATATATGTATGAAATATATATTTCTATGATAGATTAGCAGCTTAATTAACATGGCTTTATATTCTGAAATGTTAAATAAATATTTCATTAAATAAATATAAAACATCAATTTGTAAATGCAGCAGTGTGCAGGCATTTTTAGTTTTATATACATAAGATAAGATAGAGTAAGAACATGAACAAAGAAACAAAGTTAAACAAACTGACAAATATACCATTTATTGTGTGTTTATTTGATCGTTTGGACGCGCCCGAAGCTTGGAGCGCGCCGATCGAAATATTTTGTAACATTATGAATCGTTATCATAATTTTATCAATTTGCTAAATGTATTCATTTCTATAAACCCCCCCCCCCCAATTTTTTTTAATTAAAATAAAACCATGATACCGACTCCAAGCTTTTGAATGGTATAGTGCAGGGGTGCCCAAACTTTTTCATATGAAGGGCCAAAAATCAAACTTGATTGAGGGCCGTGGGCCAAAAGTAAATTTTGCATCATAAATCAAATTGTATTACATTAAAGTTGCTATGGGTTCCCCTTATTTATTTCATAATATTTAAAATAAATACAAAACAACTTTAATCTGATTAACTAATGCAGTTTTATTTGTAAAGTTTTGCATTTTAATGAACTTATTACAAAAAAACAAACAATCCCCAAGTGTACAGTTCAATACCAAATACACTAGCAATAATAAAACCATGTGGTTGCAATGTCAGTGACCTAATGAGAGATATGAAGCTGGTCCTTATTTTTCAGAAGTTTTTCAAGATTGGGCTGTAGCTGACTTACAGACAAAGACAAGATATTATGTAGGTGAGAGTCAGTTATTTTGCTTCTGAGTTTACTCTTGTTCAAGTTCATCAGACTGAAAGTCTGCTCGCAGAGGTAGGTACTGCCAAACAGAGACAGCATCACTTGTGCCTGCTTACACATCTTTGGGTACCTGTTTGCTGGCACACATTTGTAGAACTCTGCCAAGGGAAGGGATGTGAACTTGTGTTTCAGTTCTGTATCACACTGAAGCTCAATTAGTTCCATCTGAAGATCATCTCTGACTGCATCCACACTGATGGTGAAGGGTTGAGCAAACAACTCAAAGTCAGCAGTGTTGTGTCTGAAGTCCTCAAAGCGACTGTCAAACTCCTGGATAAGGTTACTGAGAACAGCATCATACTCATGGACCTTCTCTTTCACCATGCCTACCTCTCCAAGACAGGGAAAATGGGCTAAATTTCCTGCATGTGGGGTGAGAAACAGAAAGAACAGTGTGAGACTGGGAGTGAAACAGGGAGTGAAATGAGCAAAGCAGGCATGTAAAACAGAGGGAGAAAAAAATAGAATAAATAACTGAAAAAAGAAGGAAATTATTATTTCATGACAATTTAAGAAACTAACATATTTTAAGCAAATTTTATCAGCTTGATGTACAACAAAAATACAAATGCTGACATGACTGAATATAAATGCAAACTCCACATATAATTCTAAATATAATTAATAATAATATAATTATAATTGCAAATAAAATATCCTGAATATTATAACTGTAAATGTTACCTGCTGAGAGATGTCTTCTGAGCAGAAGTAGTTTTTGTTTGAAGGCTCTGACGTGATCAAAAAGCTGGGTGATAATCTGGTCCTTTCCCTGGAGCTGAACATTCAAAACATTGAGCATCTCTGTTACATTCACAAGGAAAGCCAGGTCAGAGAGCCATTTCTTATCAGTGGGCACTTGAATATTACCATCCTTGCTTTCCTGAAAAACTCTGATCTCATCACGCAGATCAAAAAATCTCCTGAGAACTTTTCCTCGGCTGAGCCATCTGACCTCCTGGTGGTACAACACATCACCATATTGCGCATCCATCTCATCCATCAGTGCCTTGAACTGTCGGTGAGAAAGCGCCCTGGAGCGTATATTGTTGACAATTTTGACGACGTCACGCATCACATCCACAAGCCCGACAGATTTAGCACATAGTTGTTCTTGATGCAAAATGCAGTGGTACTTAACAACTTTTCCTCCACATTCACTGACTTTCTGAGACACAAAAGTAGCAAGGCCAGATTTCCTCCCTACCATTGCTGGCGCTCCGTCAGTTGTAATGCCAGCCATCTTTTCCCACTTTAATTCGTTTTTTTCCAACACTCTCTCAACAGCAAAAAAGAGATCTTCTCCTTTAGTAGTACCAGAAAGGGTCTCAATGCCAGCCAGCTCTTGTGTCACTTCAAAAGTTTCATTTACTCCACGCAAAAATACCAACAGCTGTGCAGAATCGGATATGTCGGTGCTCTCGTCGCAGGCTATTGAATAGGCAGAGAACGCACTTGCCTTTGTCTTGATTTGCTCGCCGATGTCTTGAGCCATGTCCTCTATGCGTCGGGTAACAGTATTTCTTGACAGGCTAATTTGTGAGAACATTCGTACCTGAGAAGGACAAACTGCTTCTGCAGCCACTGCAAGACATTCCTTGACGAACTCTCCAGTAGCGAAGGCTCTTCCACTTTTAGCAATTAGAGCGGAAATCTCATAACTGGCCCGTGTGGCGCTTTCTTGTGCTGATGAAGGACGTAGCAGCGCGCTCTGCTCGGATCGAAGTTTAGCAAGCAGCTCGTTAGCCTTCTTTTTTCGCTCCTCGCCGTTGTACTTTGAGAAAGCTGCAGAATGTTTTGTTTCATAATGACGACGGATATTGTACTCTTTTAAAACAGCAACAGACTGTTTGCAAACTAGACATACTGCCTTTGATTTGACTTCAGTGAATAAAAACTCATCTTGCCAAACTTTTTTAAAATTTCTCTTGTCTGTGTGCCACTGCCTTGATTTCTCCATTATTGAAAACGATTAAAATGTTAATTTGATTGACATTTTAAATGACGTCAAGTGTCCAAGACGGTCGAATCTTGAATTTGCTGCTCAAAAAACATTTATTATTATTATTTAGAAAACAGCCGAGTAGATTTATTGTTTTATTTCAGGTTTATTTGATGAATGGAAAGTTCAGAAGAACAGCATTTATCTGAAATCGAAATATTTTATAACATTGTAAATCTTTATCATAATTTTTTATCAATTTTTTTAAATAAATGTATTAATTTCTATAACCCCCCCCCCCCCCCCCCCCAAAACAAATTATACTTAAAAAAAAAAAAAAAGTAAAAAAATAAATGATACTGACTCAGAGCTTTTGAATGGTATAGTGTATAATGTTATTTCAGATAAATGCTGATCTTTGGATATTTCTATTCATCAAAGCATCCTGAAAAAATGTACTCAACTGTTTTAAATATTGATAATAAAAATATTAAATATTTCTTGAACAGCAAATCAGTATATACGAACGATTTCTGAAGATCATGTGACACATGAAAATACAGCTGCGCATCCCAGAAATAAATTAAATTTTTAATATATATTCACATAGAAACAGTTATTTTAAGTAGTAAAAATATTACTGCTTTTTCTGAGTTTTGCATTCAGAATTAAAAAAAAATGCAGTCTTGATGAGCAGAAGAGAATTCTTTAAGAACATTACAAATCTCCCTGTTCTGAAGCGTTTGACTGGAAGTGTAGCTTGAGCGGTAACCCTTAAGGGGGTCGCACACCGAACGAGAAGCCTTTAAAATACAAACACATTGTTTTCTATGTGTGTACGCACACCGGCGGCTAGGGATGGGTATCGTTAAGCGTTTTAACGGTACTACTACTCTTATCGATACTGCTTATCGATCCGGTGCTTTAACGGTATTCTTATCGGTACTTTTTGTTATTTATATATATACATACATATATACATACATACATACATACACATATATGTATGAAATATATCATTTCTATGATAGTATTAGCAGCTTAATTAACATGGCTTTATATTCTGAAATGTTAAATAAATATTTCATTAAATAAATATAAAACATCAATTTGTAAATGCAGCAGTGTGCAGGCATTTTTAGTTTTATATACATAAGATAAGATAGAGTAAGAACATGAACAAAGAAACAAAGTTAAACAAACTGACAAATATACCATTTATTGTGTGTTTATTTGATCGTTTGGACGCGCCCGAAGCTTGGAGCGCGCCGCGCACGCACACACACACACACACGCGCGCAAACACACGCACACACACACACACGCTCACACACACACACTCACACGCACGCACGCACACACACACACACACACACACACACACACACACACCGCGCGCGCGCGCAAACACACACACACACACGCACACACACTTCAGCCTGAGGAACAGCGTCTCTCGTGTGGATTGTACTTCCAACATTTCATTATCAAACATGTCCAGCAATTTAGTAACTGTAAAGACGGCATTTTACAACAATCGACAGACGATTGATCTGATTCTGATGTTAAGTTTTGGTCAGGGAGGAACGAATGCGCGCCGCTGTGAAGAGAAGGAAGTTGTGTTAGAAGAAACACGGCTATAATCTTTAGAAGCTAAAAAAAAACATTAAATAAACTCAGTTTAATATAACAGCCCCAGGCCTAAAGTGTAAGCATGTTTTAATGGTTAGTTCTCTCTTCTATCATAAACAGGGCTTATGTTGCGCGTGCTGAACTCATCCACGTGAGCGATCGCGCTTCTGATTTGGGAATAGCAAAAATGCATCATAGACAAGAGTTTGAATATTATTGCATATAAAAACAGCTGGTGACTCTGGCGGGATATGATTTGCAAGATAATGTGTATATATATAGCAATAATAAATGTAGCCTATGTGTGTTTTCTTAATTTCTCCAGTACCGATAACAGAACCGTTAACGTCAGAGCTTATCGATACTCCGGTCTTTTATAATTTAGCCCCGAGACCGATTAAATACCGAGTTTCGGTACCCATCCCTACCGGCGGCGTCACTCGGCGTCTGTCAGCAGCGGCCAGCAACGACTCAGGACGCTGTTCATAATCCTGCCGTGCCACAGAGCGCCATCTGCATTGTTTTATATTAAATAACATCATATTTGACTCAAACCGTTGTTAATATATTATACCACTGCTTCAAAATACTGTACACATTAGTTTTACAGCTTGAATAAAATTTAAACATCTAGAATTAAATGTATAATAAACATAATCCTTTTTAATCTTTTATCATTTTTTTAATAAATGTATTAATTCTATAACCCCCCCCCCCCCCCCCCCCCAAACAATATATAAAAAAAAAAAAAAAAGTAAAAAAATAAATGATACTGACTCAGAGCTTTTGAATGGTATAATGTATAATGTATTTCAGATAAATGCTGATTTGGATATTTCTATTCATCAAAGCATCCTGAAAAAATGTACTCACTGTTTTAAATATTGATAATAAAAATATTAAATTTCTTGAACAGCAAATCAGTTATAGAACATTCGTCCTGAGAAGTGACACATGCTTATGTAGCCACTGAAACATTATTGACTGAACTCTCCAGTAGCGAAGGCTTTCCATTTTAGCAATTAGAGCGGAAATCTCATAACTGGCCCGTGTGGCGCTTTCTTGTGCTGATGAAGGACGTAGCAGCGCGCTCTGCTCGGATCGAAGTTTAGCAAGCAGCTCGTTAGCCTTCTTTTTTCGCTCCTCGCCGTTGTACTTTGAGAAAGCTGCAGAATGTTTTGTTTCATAATGACGACGGATATTGTACTCTTTTAAAACAGCAACAGACTGTTTGCAAACTAGACATACTGCCTTTGATTTGACTTCAGTGAATAAAAACTCATCTTGCCAAACTTTTTTAAAATTTCTCTTGTCTGTGTGCCACTGCCTTGATTTCTCCATTATTGCGTTTGTTAATTTGTTGACATTAAATGACGTCAAGTGTCGCAAAGCACGCGGTGCTGCACCTTGAATTGCGCATGTACAGAAAATAAATCTAATTGATTTACATTTAATTTAAACATTTAATTTCAGTTTACTCTGTTGTAGTTCAACAATAAAACAAACAAAAATGTTATGTCAAATTAGAAATGACGATCTGTGTCGAAGGCATCCCCCCCCCCCTCTCTCTCTCTCTCTCTTCTCGGATGGTATGGCGGGCCAAATCAAAGGTTACCACGGGCCAACTTTGGCCCGCGGGCCCTAGTTTGGGCACCCCTGGTATAGTGTATAATGTTGTTATTTCAGATAAATGCTGATGCTGGATATTTCTATTCATCAAAGCATCCAGAAAAAAAATGTACTCAACTGTTTTAAATATTGATGATATTACAAATATTAAATATTTCTTGATCAGTAAATCAGGATATTTTCATGATTTCTGAAGATCATGTGACACTGAAGACTGGAGTAATGATGCTGAAAATACAGCTTTGATCACAGAAATAAATTACATTTTTAATATATATTCACCTAGAAAGCAGTCATTTTAAATAGTACAAATATTACTGCTTTTTCAGAATTTTGCATTCAGAATTTCAAATAAATGCAATCTCCTGGAAGTTTGACTGGAAGTGTAGCTTGAGCGGTAACCCTTTATCTGAACCTTTTCACAGGTCGGCAGTGTTTCAGCAGCCGGTGATCTTCCTCGGAGCAGATGTCACTCACCCGCCGGCTGGTGATGGGAAGAAGCCGTCTATTACTGCTGTGAGCACGTCTCACACACACACACACACACACACTTTCAGCTGTTCTCATGAACTCACGTGTGCATTTTGAAGGAGATTTTAAATTCACGTTGGGCTGAGAAGCTGTTTACCCTAAAATCAGCGGACCTCATATGAATAACTGGCACATTATAAGCAGCTATTGCACGTCATGAAACCATAGTCATGCAGACAGGAGGCTGGAAGGCAACCAAACCGTTTGTGCTATTTTAAGTGCTGTTTAGAGGCAGAAATCTGGTTTCTACCTCAATTCAAATTCAGTTCATTTGAAATCTAAATTCCGTTCTCAATTTGTGCAGTTTTATATGGATTTTTTTTTTAAATCTATATATAAATAAATACAAATATCTTTATGTAAAATCACTTCAGTGTTATTTTAGTATTTTTATATATACTTTCATATTTATAGTATAGTATCATATTGCTGAGTAACTTTTCAGTTTTAACTTTACAGAGAAATTTATTAAAAAAAAATCAATATTTTACAACAATAATAGTCTGGTGTCAAAAAGAATGCAGATAATAGCAAATACAAAATAAAAAAACATCTTTGTTCAAATTTTGGGGTCAGTAAGATTTTCTTTAAAATAAATGAATACTTCTATTCTGCAAGGATGACAGTAAAGACATTTATAATTTTACAAAAGATTTCCATTTCAAATAAATGCTGTTCTTTTTAACTTTCTATTAAATAAGGTTATTATTGGGATTTTTAAGGGCTGAAAATTTTAAAATATTTAATAAAAAAAAAATAATAATAATGTGTATAGGTTCTATTTTATAAGCTATAAATCACTTTTTGTGGGTGCAAACTCTATGAAATATAATGCAAACGATTAGAAACATGTCAAAAGGTGTCTCCTTGTCGACTGGCTGCTGTTGCTATTGTTGGCGGAGTTTAAGTTGTTCCTTTACCAGCAGTGGGTCTATTTTTATATACTTCATTTTGATTCATGGCATATTTATGATTATGTACTGCTTAATTAAATGTACATTCTTTTTAAAGCTATACATACAAAACCGCATGATAATACTCAAGCAGCTTTCTTGAATGGACCAGTCATCAGATGTGTTATAACAAGAGCAGCTATTATTGATCCAGGGCATACTGGAGTTATATGAATGTAGCACCGCTCTCTGTGTCACCCAACCTGAGCCCAAAGCTGTAATTACAGCCTGCTGCTCTTTGTGGCCGAGTGCCGCCCAGTTTGCTGTACTAACACCGCTGACGGAGTGAAAGGAGCACGAGCCGGAGGTGGGCAGGACAGGAAGAGGCTATGAAAAGGGAAAACGGCTCGTCGGTGACTCACAGAGGCAAAGGAAATGATGTCACCTCCCGCCCTGCACATGCAACCACATGTAAGCGTGTGCTCTTTCTCCGGTTGCCAAGCGATGGTGACAAAGAGCTGAGTCACGCAGACGGGCGGCGAGAACATTTACAGAGGCTGGGTGATGCAGAGGGAGCCGGTTTCTGTAGTGAACGTGAGGTGACCGTTCCTGTGGTAGAGCATTGTGTTAGCAGCACAAAAGGTTGTGGGTTCGATTCCCAGGGAACACACATACTGATAAATAATGTACTGTAAGTCGCTTTGGATAAAAGCGTCTGCTACATGCATGAATGTGAACTGCTGACGCCAGCCGGATGAGGATCGTTCTCTTTTCTGAAACTAGGGGGCAGCAGGTTTCTGTACCTTCTCTGCAGACATTCACATTTGTTTTAATTTCTCACTGATTCTAACATGATTGCTCTGATTTTACTTCGTTTACATTCAAAACAGCTGTGTCATGTGTTTCCTTGTTATTGTTTTGAAGCTTATTTTTTGGTTGCTAGGTAAAAATCCATCCCAAAAGTCCACATTTAGCAACACTTTGTTTGTTTTCTCACGAGTCGGATCTTGTTACTTGTGTGGAAAACAGCAAAAACACTTTTTTGGTGTCTGATTTGTGGATAAAAATCTTACTGACCCCAAACTTCTGAATGGCAGTGTATATATCAGACTAAAAATGTCCATTATAAATCATAAATTACTATTTTTATTCAGCAAAAATGCATTAAGTTGACATTTATAATGTTACAAATATTTTATTTCAAATACATGCTGTTCTTTTGAACTTTCTATTCATTAAAGAATCCTGAAAAATAAAATGCATTACAGATTCCACAAAAACATGAAGTAGCTTAACTGTTTTCAACATCGATTAATAATCAGAAATGTTTCTTGAGCAGAAATCAGTATATTATAATGATTTCTGAAGATCATGTGACACTGGAGTAATGATGCTGAAAATTCAGCTGCGCATCACAGAAATAAATTACATTTTACAACATATTACAACACAGAACACTTATTTTAAATTGTAATAATATTACAACATTTTACTGTATTTTTGGTCAAATAATGCTTAAGACTTTTTGAAAGATTAATAAAAAAGAGATCTTAATGACCCAAACATTTGAGTGGTAGCATTAGCATCTACTCCCATCTAATTTTAAATGAATTTAGATTTTGCATGATTTTATTGAACCTCATTTTTAATGCAGCGTGCCATTGTGATGTACCGTGCTCTGACTCCTCTGTGCAGGTGGTGGGCAGTATGGACGCTCATCCCAGCAGGTACTGCGCTACAGTACGAGTACAGCGACCCAGACAGGAGATTATTGAAGACCTGTCGTATATGGTGCGAGAGTTACTCATCCAGTTCTACAAGTCCACCCGCTTCAAACCCACCAGAATCATCTTCTACAGAGACGGCGTACCAGAAGGACAGCTACCACAAGTAAGCACTATTCTGGTTCATTCTGCTCACCTGGGCTGCATTTATCCAATCAACAATACAGTCAAATTGTGAAATATTATTGCAGTTTAAAATAACTGTTTTATAGGTGAATATCTGTTCAATATGTAATTTATTTCTGTGATGCGCAGCTGTATTTTCAGCATCATTACTCCAGTCTTCAGTGTCACACGATCCTTCATAAATCATTCTAATAAGCTGCTCTATAAATTCTTCTGATTATCATCAATGTTGAAAACGGTTGTGCTGCTTCATATCCTTGTGGAAACCTTGAATCTTTGATGAATATAAAGTTGAAAAGGACAGCATTTCTTTGAAATAGAAATCTTTTGTAGCATCATACATGTGTCGTCCTTGTGTAGATCCTGCACTACGAGCTGTTGGCCATCAGAGACGCCTGCATCAAGCTGGAGAAGGACTACCAGCCGGGCATCACCTACGTAGTCGTGCAAAAGCGCCACCACACCCGCCTCTTCTGCTCTGATAAATCTGAAAGAGTGAGCGTCTGCAAAACAGCCTTTTAAAGCTGCGTATATAAATACATGCACATATTTAAGAGAATAATATAAATATATACATGCATATTTATATAAATATACTGTATGTGTGTGTTTATATATACATAATGCAGTACCCATACATAGTATGTAAACAAAAACTTTTATTTTGGATGCGATTAATCATTTGACTGCACAATATTTTATTATTATATTTATTTAAGTATTTTTGATGTGTTTTGTCATTTTGTTCGTTATGTCTACATAGTATTTATTTAGTTTTAACGAAGATAGCTGAATATCTAAAATAGAACATATTTCTAAAACGACTTTATTTTATTTTATTTCATAATGTTTTATGTTTAGTTATTTATTTTGAGGTATTTTAGTACTTCAGCCTATTGTAAACAAAATGAGGAATGTTAAATTAATATAGCTTTAATAAATGCTCAATTTAATATAAATTAAAAAGTAAACAAAAAATGTAAATGTAATTCAATAGCTGAAATAAATTTACAATTTATCTGGATTTTTTTTTTTTAATTAAAAATAAATAATTAGTTAATTTATTGTATCTCAATGTTTTAGTTTTTGTTGTTTTAGCTATTTTAGTACTTCATCTTTAACTGAAAATGAGAAATATTGTCCCCAACAACAGGTTGACATGCATGCAAGGTCAAAAACACTTTAATATTCATATAATATGCATTTACTTTTATCTTATTAGCTTAACGACTCCCAAACTTTGCGTGACGCTAATCTGCGCTGATTGGTCGATTTCATTTAAAGCAGTGTTTGTGAGCTTTTAACGCTCCAAAAGCGGCTCCTAGTGGAAAAAATTAATTAGCATTTCCATTCAGACCAATGCGAAAATCAAGTTTTCCCAGGTCTGCGGCGCAACAAGTGGGCGGCAATATGCTAATGTTTAATGTTGACATCAATATGAATCGTCTTGGGATTAGTTTTAAAGACGACTCGTTTCAATGATTCAGAGTCGACTCTTTCTTTTGTGTTCATTCACTTAGAGCTGTTACACACTGCATGAAACGTCATTTGCAAAAATCCATAATAGGGGCACTAAGTTTGCAATCTAAGCAATCTTGATTCTAATCCGTGTGGTTTTGCTCAGATCGGGAAGAGTGGGAACATCCCCGCAGGAACTACGGTCGACACAAGCATCACGCATCCGTTCGAGTTTGATTTCTACCTGTGCAGTCATGCAGGAATTCAGGTGAGCTCACAGACTCGGTGCAAACATTCATTCATGGCCGTGTGCCTGTGTTGTGGTGTGACGTTCTGTGGTCCTCGTCTCAGGGCACCAGCCGGCCCTCACACTACTACGTCCTGTGGGACGACAATCGCTTTACGGCTGACGAGCTGCAGATTCTCACCTACCAGCTGTGCCACACATACGTGCGCTGCACCCGCTCCGTCTCCATCCCAGCGCCTGCGTACTACGCCAGACTCGTGGCTTTCCGTGCCCGATACCATCTGGTGGATAAAGAGCATGACAGGTGAGGCCAAGATCACGAGCATCTGTATGCATTAGCTATATAACATAATACTGTAGCTCTGTTCCAAACCTAGCCAGCTGCCTACATAGAAAACTACAATCTAAAGGGCTGTTCCTTTCCACTGACCTGCTTCTCCAGATCTACTCCATCAGGGTTTTGTCAGCCAAACCCCTTAGACATAAAATATTTATTTGAAGTGTCCTCTAAAATTGTAGGTTGATATTTCAATAATGAAATGACACTGTTGCATGTTTATGCTTCTCTGATTTTGGTTAATGGTCACATGACATGCAAATTAACAGATAAATTATTCAAATACATTTTTATTAAGAGTTTTTATTTATGTATAGGCATGCACCATAAATAGGGTTTATTATAATTACCATTATTATCATTATATATAATTGTTCTTGTTTAAATTCAAATTTTTACAAATTGTAAATTACAATTTGTCCTGTAAAATAATTATAGGCCTAATAAATATTTTATTTTACACTGCTATTTGCAATACTAATATTATAATACTGATTGAGATATATTGCGACTTTATGTTGTGGAAAATTTCAGTATTGAATAAATATTAATAGTTTATAATCAGCATTTCTTTCACTTTACATGTCATTTTTATTTATTTATTGAGCTTTTTGCAATGAATTCTGGGATTTCATTTTCTGAAAGGATGCATGCAATTCTTAGTTTTCATTGAGATTTAGAGAAAAAAATCCCTTTTATCTAGAACAGGCCTACAAAGCCTAAGCAAGGCAAGAGTGCATGCTTACACATGTATTAATATAGTACATTTAATAAACAATGGAAATTCAAGTGATTTACATGAAAGGGATAGAAAAATAACCGCAAAGCATGCATGGGAATGTAAAAAGAAAGAACAATAATAAGAAAGAAATACAAAATAGATTTAAAATGTTCTAAAAACAAAAAGAAGGAAAAGACAAGAATGCATAAATAACATGAACCGATGCCAAAAATGCTGTTTGGGGAGTCAGAACAGAGCTTTAAATCGTTCTTTATCTCTTCTGCTTTGTATTTATTTGATCAAAATACAGTAAAATTGATGTGATTTAATTAAAATAAGTGTTGTAGAATGTCATTTATTCCTGTGATCAAGGCTGAGTTTTCAGCATCATTACTCCAGTCTTCAGTGTCACATGATCTTCTGCTGATTTGCTGCTCAAGAAACATTTCTGATTATTATCAATGTTGAAAACGGTTGTGCTGCTCAATATATTTGTGGAAACCGTGATGCATTTATTTGAATCTAACATTATAAGTGACTATAATGGCACTTTTAAAGCTCTGTTATATCAGTTTTGCAGTCATTCTGTATCCGGTCTCTGTGTTTGTAGCGGGGAGGGCAGTCACGTCTCCGGACAGAGTAACGGTCGGGATCCTCAGGCTCTGGCCAAAGCGGTGCAGATTCACCACGACACCCTGAGGACCATGTACTTTGCCTAAGCAAACCTTTGCCAGTTCACCGGGTGCTACCAGTCCCACAGAACCCAACATGGAGTCTCACACTTTGAGTTTCGTTGAATCTGGCTGAACTATGCTCTCTTTTTTTAATTTAATTGTGTATTATTGTATGCTACTTTCACTCTCCCACATGTACGTATGTATGCAATACGGAGGGAAGGAACGCAGACGAAGCTGTGTTTGTATGCCACCACAAAGCTGCCTCTTAACCTGACGCCAGAGTTCAAACGCCCCAAGCGGAGGAACCGTTGTTACTTCCATTGGCATTATTTTTATTGTTGTGAAATGTTTTATTTTTGTGAATGACATGGTACATTAGCACTTAGTTTTAGTCGAGCCCAGAAGAAGCGCAGGCAGTGATCGACCGTAGCAGAAGCCGCAGACGATCGATTTTAGACTCCCGTTAGATAAGAGAGTGGCTGAATTAGCGTAACGATAGATGGACCACTACGTGCATCGCTGCATTTGCACTCTCACATCAGCATAACACCGAAACCAGCATTATGCACCAGCCAAACGCCATGCCAACCGGTGAAAAAGGGCCCTCGTCTGTGACACGTGCCGTTTACTGCACTTCAAAAGGATGATTTTGCTCACTTCTTTTAACTTCCAGTACACATAAATCTTCCTTACAGGAATAGTTCACCCAAGAATGATGATTTTTAAATCATGTATTCACTCATGTGTCATTGCAAACCCTAGATTTTGTTCTCCCATGAAACAGAACGAGCTGTTTTCAATGCAGCACTAAATAGATGGTGATTTATACTGTGAAGCTCCATGTAAGTGTCATAAAACTAGTCTGCATAATTTTGGAAGTCATATTTTAAATTTGTGTAATAAATTCAAATTCTCAAATTTGAGTTATTCACTTTTTTTTTTTTAAACTTAGCTTTTTGTGTTTTAAATAAGACTGTAAATGAGATTGAGAGCTGCAAATGAGACCAGAATCGGTTAATAATCACTTAATTTGTTGGTCTGTTTCTTAAATAGTTTATCATGTGAATTCAGAATTTTTATGGCAGTATAAATTACCATCCACCTTTTGTTGTACAGAAAACAGAATATGGTAATTTTTTTGTATTTTTGGGTGAACTTTTCCTTTAAACTGTTTCTTCCACTGGCCTCTGTACATGAAGCAATACAAGGTCACAGAGCAGTCATTAAGAAAACCACACGTCTTGTTTAAGATGGTGAAAGAGAATCAGATGCCGGGAGCTTGAACAATGCAGGAGTAGCTGTTTGTATATCGTGAGCCTGTCCTCTCTCCCACACAGGCTCACGAAGGCCGTTGGGTCGCATCACCACACGTCATCAAACATGCCGTTGGTAACACTGCCACATTCCCTTCCCAACAACAAGCACATTTAACACTTGCCAGTATCATTGCACCTTTTACCCTCACCTGACGCCCGTCGGTGCAGTGAGCATGTGGGCAGACCGGAAAACGCTTTTCCGCAGGTTAGGAGAGTATTATGCCATGTGATCATGTGTCACGGTGGATGTATGAAATGCATGTTTAAACTGAGTTGGTGTTGTAACTGAAGCCTCTTGGTAATCATTTTAAGACTGAGCCCGTATTAACATTTGATGCCATACTTTCTCACACGTTTCCCTTAAAATGAAAAAGCTGTCATTATGAATCTGGACTTTTTTCCTTTCCACAGCTGCATACAGTAACACTTCATAGGGTGAACAAATAATGACAGAGTTTTCATTTTTTGGTGAACTTTCCCTTTAAGGAAACTCTATAAAAAGTGGCTAAGAGTCTCCACAAGGTGTTGTTGTTAAAAGACTCTCCTCAAAGCACCTACGACGGTTTGTAGGGATTTTAATGTAATGGTTGACCATGTGTTATTTTAACTCGCGTTTATGAAATGTATACAAAGACATGCTTTTTATATATTAGGTTTTGCCAAGCCAACGGGGTGATTTGTATTGATGCCCGCTGTACAATATTGATCCGGTCTGTCCTAGACTAATATTCTGATGCAGTACTTGACTCTCAGATGTCACAGCACCTCATAGGTGATGAAGAAGAAGATGGAGGTGCTTGACGGTGTAATCGGAGAGTGAACTTCACCCGACCTCAATGTTTAAGCAATATTAAGCCACTGATAAAGAACCGTCCGGACCATAGCACATCCCAGTAGATCCCGTGAACTGAACACATAAGCAAGTCATTTTGGCTCTGTATGTAATAGCGAGAGGACTTTGTTCGGGATGATTATTTTTTAAAGAAAATAAAAGTTGTTTTTTATTAAATGCTGTGTTGAGTCCGGTTTTCAGATGTGAGGGGGGGGGTCTGGAGTTGTAATGTATAACTGTATTTACGTCTGTTTGCAGTGACCATCTTTTGTCCATCACTGGATGAATGCTGGGCATCATCTGTTATTATTCATCTAATTCTATTGATGAAGCATGCATGTACAACCATTTACTTCCAAAATACAACATTTCAAACACAAACCAGATTTTACATTGAAAAAGTTTTTAAATGTTTTTCTTTGGACAAATGCACTGATTAATGCATGCTTCATTAGACCAGGAGAGTGATTGTGGTCCATTTACATTTCATGTTGACTTTAATCAATAGTGTTTTCCTGCATCCTTTGTAAAATCACTCATCATCTATTGTTTTATTAAATTGATGCCATAATTCATACCGTAACACCATAATTCATGTTATCAGTATTCATTGTGTAAGTTATTGCACTGAACTGAATGATACAGTTTATTTAAGAATGATTTTATGAAGACGAATGAGGCCTAATAAGTCAAATCACTCTTCTTTTATGGTTTATTGAATGGGTTAAGATCATAATACATGTTATCGGTTTTATGAACAGATGGAAATTAAATGATTGAGAGATCCTTTAACATTTGTACAACCAATAATACAAAAAATAACATTTTAAAAAACTAAGCACAGTGTTCAGAGAACATTTAGAAATAATGCTTTTATGACTTTAAGAACATTAGCAAAACATTCTCAGAATTATTTTTGCTAGCAGATAGATAGATGAACGGAAAGATAGATAGATAGATAGATGATAGATGGATGGATAGATAGATGGATAGACGAATAGATAGATGGATAGACGGATAGATAGATGGATAGACGGATAGATAGATGGATAGACGGATAGACGGATGGATGGATGGATAGATGGATAGATGGATAGACGGAATGGATAGATGGATAGACGGATAGATAGATGGATAGACGGATAGACGGATGGATGGATGGATGGATGGATAGATGGATAGACGGATAGATGGATGGATGGATAGATGGATAGACGGATAGATAGATGGAATAGATAGATGGATAGACGGATAGATAGACGGATGGATGATGGATGAGGATAGATAGATGGATAGACGGATAGATAGATGGATGATGATGGATATAGATAGATGGATGGATGGATAGATAGATGGATAGACGGATAGATAGATGGATAGAGGATAGATGGATAGATGGATGGATAGATGGACGGATAGATAGATGATAGATGGATAGACGGATAGATGGACGGATGATGATGGATATAGATAGATGGATGGATGGATAGATAGATGGATAGATGGATGGATAGATGGACGGATGATAGATAGGATAGATGGATGGATAGATAGATAGATAGATGGATGGATAGATGGACGGAGATAGATGGATAGATGGATGGATGGACGGATGGACGGATATAGATAGATAGATAGATGGATAGACGGATAGATGGACGGAGATAGATAGATAGATAGATGGACGGAGATAGATAGATAGATAGATAGATAGATAGATAGATAGATAGATACGGATAGATAGATAGATAGATAGATGGATAGATAGACGGAGATAGATGGACGGAGATAGATGGATAGATAGATAGATAGATAGATAGATAGATAGATAGATAGATAGATGATAGATGATAGATGAGATAGATGGATAGAGATAGATGGATAGATAGATGGATAGATAGATAGATAGATAGATAGATAGATAGATAGATAGATAGATATAGATAGACGGATAGATGGACGGAGATAGATGGATAGATAGATAGATGGATGGATGGATAGATAGATATATACCCATATAACAAGGAACATTTTAAGAACTTTGGATAACATTTTGGCAAAGTTCTCTCAAAGTTATGAACAAACTGTAACATTAATAGAATGTTCGTTATTAAAGTTAAAGTTAGTCTTTAATAACGTTCTCAAAACATTATTCATACATTGTTCATGGAACTTTCTTCATGAAACATTTTAGCTGAACATTTGTCTGACACTTTTTAAATGTTTCAGAATTGTTCAGAGACATTTCAAAAATAACATTCCCATAATGTTTGAAAAATTATCAAATAGAATTTTCCATTAAGATTTATATAACCAAGAAACGTTTAATAAACTGGACGTTTAGAGCGTTCAGAGTTAGTTGATAGATCCCAGAATATTTGCAAAATTATAATGTTCTTAATGTTTGTAGGCTATAACCAGGAAACATTAAACAAAACACTGGAACTTCTTAGAACAAAATTGTGTTAGCAGATAGATAGATAGATCGATAGATAGATAGAGAGATGGATGGATGGGACGATAGAATTGAATGGTTTAGCGAAGGATTTACCATTGGATTTAACGAAGATGAATGAGGCTTAAAAAGTTGATGATGATGAAGATGATGATGATGGTGATGGCTCAAACTCCGTCCCTTCCATCGCGCGCTCGCGCTCCCCCTCGCAGCCAATCAGCGCGCGGCTCTCGCGGCAGGTCCGTGCGTCGCGCTCGCGGAGGATCAGACGCTCCATATTTAGCTGAAGCGAGTCTCGAGTCGCAGAGGCTGTGAGTGTCAGAGAAACCCCGCGAGAGAGTTCAACTCCCAACTTATTTCGTGTCACCGCCGGCGTAAAACGAAAGGAGTACGCGTCATCGAAAAGCCTCGAGCTCCGAGGACGGAATTCATGGAGGACCGGGGACTTTCGCGTTTTTTCCCCCTCACAGATGGGAATGTAGCTTAGCTGGTTAGCCTGGCCACTAGCAGTAGCAGGCTAGCTGAGTCGAAGAGCGGAGGCGACATAAGTTGACTTTTACTCGCTATAACGTCATAACACCTCAACAAGCCGCCTCGGTCTTTCCAAAGACGCGTTTCTGAAGGCGTCGCCGTCACAGAAACAGCGATTCGGGACTGTATTCAAGGGAACTTCTCGTCTTAGCTGGCTGGCTAGCTGGCCGTCACGTCAATCTGTCAACCGAACCAGAAAATCCAGACCGGATAGTTCGAGCCACATACGGAGGCACCGAACCTGCCCCTCTTCTCTGATATACGAGCTTCTGGGACGCTGGGTTAGGAGCCCTAAAACCGAGAGGAGACGCTCGCCTTGGGTTAAGGGAACCGTAGAGTTTCTGAAGTTCGTCTACTGCGAGCCGGGGACGGAACCGGACAGAGACCTCATGAATGGAAATCGGAACTACAGGTGTGTATATGGTGTTTGGTCTTTTGCGCACATCTGGCTGATTGCAACGTCATGACGAGGGATTGAATGGATACATATTTGTGACCCTGGACCACAAAACCAGTCATAATGGTCCAGTTAACTGAGATTTATAACGTTACATCGTATGAAAGCTGAATAAATAATTTGTCCAGTGATGTATTAATATAGGATAATATTTGGCTGAGATACAACTAAGTTATTTGAAAATCTGGAACCTGAGGGTGCAAAAAAATATCTAAATATTGAGAAAATCATCTTTAAAGTTGTCCAAATGAAGTTCCTGGCAGTGCATATTGCTAATGAAAAATTACGTTTTGAATAGGGCATTTACTAAAAACTTAATGGAACATGATCTTTACTTAATATCCTAATGATTTTTGTGAGGTCTAATTGTGCTGTTTTGTCTAAATGATTCATTAGTAATTCTGTGTGAATTTCACTTAAATGGAAATGTGGTGTTTAATATATGTGGAAACCCATTTACCAGGGGTAGAACAATAATCGCTTTGACCAGTATTTTTACCATTAACTTAAAACTATTTATTAGAAATGTATTTAATGTGTTATTTGGATAATAACGTCACACATTTGATAAAAATAAGAATTCACATTTTGTGTATTAATTGTAAATAAACGTTTAGATGTTTTAATTATGTCCTAATAATTTATTTAGCCATTGTTTCAAAAACTGAAGTAATTGATTTTAAGGTAATTGGGTCATCAGACACTAACATAATCATGTTGGCCGTCTCAAAAGCTTTTCCATTATAATTCTCACTAGGACTGCTTAAGCGTTTCTGTGAAATACTGAGGTCATGTTTGTACTGTTCTTCGTACATGTAGTGTGGTTTAGATCAGAGCACTTATCTCATCGTGGGCATTTTAATGGATGACTATGAGTCATATTGTGATGTGACGAAGCAATGGTCAGACATGATGGGGATGGTTTGCCTCATGTAACCAGCAGTTAGTGGTCAGGTGAGACGAGTGACCTCTCATAACCTCACTGACATCAAGGTCAGAAGTTCATCACTGGCAAATGTCACATTTTTAAGTGCACTTCTCTAAAGTTGTGTGTTTTGGCTGTTTTCTTGAATCCTACTTGTTCTGTTGACTAATAAGGTGATATTTCAGGGGTCTGCATTGTGTGTCACTTATGGAATACCCCATCTGAAGGGGCTTTGTGAAGAAAGGCTATCTTGCTCATTGGATTTTCCCTTAGAACATGTGCAATGGTTCTGTACTATTGCTGAGAAATAAGGCTTTTTCAAGATTGTATAAAATAATGTGCCTTTGGGGTACAGTGGTTGATTGACATGTTTGTTTGTTTTTGCCCCCGAGTAGGTTTCAATGTAATTGGCGTTCTAAAGGGCCCTATGAAATCAGATTTATTTTTCCCAAATTATGTTTTTTTCAATTTATGGATTCACTTTAATAGTTAAATAAAATTGTATTCATCAAAAAGCATATTGAAGTCATGAAATGTATACAATTTAACTATCTTTTTTTTTAAAGTAACAAAATATAAATTTTTGATCCCTATGAAATTTGTTTTATTTGTATCAATTTTTTTTTACCATTTGGATTTTTCTGGATTCTATTTGAATGGTTAAATAAAATGCTATCCCTCAAAAAGCATGTCTAATGAATTGAAATCATAAAAATTATACAATTTATTAACGTGGTATTCTTTTTTTTCATTTTGAAATTGTGTGGATTCAATTTTCTTCTGCTTAAAATTTCCTGGATTCTGTTTTAATGGTTAATTTTAAGTTTATTGATGAAAAAACATGTCTATTTAATTAAAATCTTGAAACTTATACAATTTAACAACAGTTTATTAAAAGTTTAACAACAATTGCATTTTTAGTGCCCTTTGAAATCTGATGAATTTTTTTCACGAATCTCACAATATCAATTATCAATACTTTGCAAAGTACATTCTACTCTACAATAATATATTTCTGTTATAGTTTCATCAAGTCCAAATGACATGACATTCTGCGTTCTATTGTAAATTCAATTTTTATGACTGGATTCTGTCCCTGTGAGTCTGTGCATCTGTGCTGTGGGAACTAAGTGGCCAGTGACCGTGAAGAGACCTAACCTGTGCGGTTTTATTAGGTTTGATGCTAAATATGGCATGGCTTGAGGTGTTTAATAACACCAGATGTTTCCTGTCACCAATCTAAGAGCGGGCCGTGTTGAGGGGAAGCCCCCGTGGTCTCATTTCGAGGTAATGCTACAGGTGGGTGGGTACAGGCCAAAATGATGTTGTTTTCCCGCGTAGATTGCATAAGCTGTTTTTCGAACCTTCCGAGAGCATGAAGTCACTTATGATCAAAGTGCCCAGCTTTTCCCAGTAGTTGTGCTGTTGTGCCACAGCGTGCTGCATTGACTTTTGAGTGTTCCTTGCACCTATTGGTGTTCCTGTGGCTCAGTGGTAGAGCATTGCAATAGCAGCGCAAAAGGTTGTGGGTTCAATTCCCAGGGAACACACATACTGATAAAAATGTATAACCTGAATACACTGTAAGTCTCTTTGGATAAAAGCGTCTGCTAAATGCATAACTGTAAAGTATTGCTGCTGTTTGTTTGATGGCAGTGTCAAAGCAGAGGAATGAGTTACATCCTTTTTCAACAAAAGCCCCTTGATCTCCTCCCATTGCCCATAATCTGATGACATGCTATGTGGGGCTTCTATGGTGAGTGCAGTTTGCCTTAAACCAGCATTGTGGATAGCCAATATAGGGAAGTTTTTTTGGGGGCCCAGTGTGACGGTGAAGTTTGGGGGCCACCAGCACTGTCTGTTAATGTCAATATTTATATATTTGCTCTTAAATGGCTTAAAAGGGTGATTTTGAATCATAATTTCTACCAAATTGCAAATACTTATTGTAAAAATAAAGTCTAGTAAAAAAATAAATAAAACAAATAAGCGTTTTTAACAGTTTTCCCCTAAATTAAACATTAGTTATCAGTTCAGCTTATATTCACTTTTTTTTTTTTTTTATGCATTATTATAGTTTTGTAAAGCAGGCTTCAGAGGTTATTGATTAAGGATTTTGGTTAATTATCAAAATGTATTCATTAGGGTGATTTTGAACCACAATTTCAACTGAACTTTCATGAAGTCAAGATTGGAAATATTTAATGCAGTTATGTAAAACCTAGTAAAAAGTTTAGTTAAAAATGAAGCATGTTTTAAACATTTTTTTCCCTACACTGGTTAAATACAACCCAGAGCTGACCGAACACATGCTGGGTTGTTTTTAACCAACACTTGGGTAACCCAACCCAGTAACCCAACCGCTGGGTTCTTGCATATTTTAAACAGCGCTGGGTTGTATTTAACCCTGCATTTTTTTAGAGTGTAAATGAACATTAGTTAAGCTATTAGTTTTTAAAAGTAACTTATTTCAGAATTATTTATTGCGTCGTCTTTTCACTTTTGACTTATTTAATACAGTATTACTATTGTAAAGCAGGTAATTTTGTTGTTATTGTGTGAAATTAATCATAAATGGAACAATGAAAATCCCAAATGTATTTATTCTGTTTAAAAGAGTGATTTTGATACATCATTTATCCAAACTTTCACTGTATCCACAGTTAGATTACAAATATTGAATGCTAATGTTATGTAAAATACAGTAAAAGGTCTTTAGTTAAAAACAGTTAAAATCATTTTGAACAGTTTTCCCTTAAATTAACTCTGGTTATCAGTTTTTAAAAGTAACTTATTCAAACATTTCACTTTATTATTATTCAGTGCAGTTTTAGGCAAGCTGTTTATCTTCAGAACTGAAGAATGATTTTGTTTTTATTGTGTGAAAAAGCATAAATGGTGCAAGGAATAACCAAAATGCTTTTATGCTTTTCTTATGCTTTTAAATATTGCTACATATTATTGTGCCCTTAAAAATAATCTGTGCATCTCTGATTTTTAAGAGACCTACAGCTAATTAAAAAGCAACCATTGAATGCTTGTTGTGATATTGCATTGTTTTATATTGGCCAGCCTTGTTCACCACTATGACCCATCAAAGCCCAAGAATGTGATCCCATTCATTTTCACTGCTGAGACACTGCAATGCATTGTGTTCAGCATCACATGGGTGGATATGCAGCTTGAAAGTGTGCAGGCCGTAAATGAAGTAGAAAAAGATGGATGAAGAAGAGGTTTCAGGGCCCTCTGGAGTGGGCTGTCGGCCTGGGGAATGTTTTCATGGCAGTTATGTATGGAGGCTTAGCAATCTCTCTGTGTGCACGGGGGCCCTCTATGGCCTCTAGGGCCGGTTTTCTTTGAAGGTTAGCTGGGGGAAGGCAAAGAGGATCCGAGGAGGGAGTTTAAACCGTAAGAGGAGAGAAAGGGACGAAGCTTGACTCTCCTATCTGGTTCAAATGACTTTTCAGATGCCTTTGCTTAATTGCTTCTTTTCTGCTTGATAATTTGTCTGTTTCTCGCTGTGCTTGTAACAAATTAAGCCTGTTAACTACACAGGGCGCCTTTCACCTCACTGTGGTGGGATCTCAACCCAGAATGGATCTCATTCATCAGAAGCACTCATGGTGTGGTCAGGGTTCAGGCTGTATTCCTCTGCCATGTACCTTGGCAAATATTGACCAGCGTCTGTCCCTGCAGAACCCTGCTCCCCTGCTTTTCCAGCGTCCACGGTGTCCTTATCCTAGCTGCTGATTCTATTGAGTCAGTTATTTGAAGTGAATCAAAAACCATTTTAAAGTAGTTGAAGCGGTTACGTCTTACTAAACTGCAGGTTATTGCTTTCATCATGTTTGTTTTATTTGCGGTTACTGCTTTATATTACTTAATGCTTGGTGTTTTATTTTTAAACTGGTGGTTTGTATCACAATGTTTTTATGAAATCTGTTTTATTTCCTCCCAAATTCTGTTTTCCATATTAAAATTAAATTTGGAATATAATCAATTTAATTATAAAAAAACTAAATCTATTGAAGCTTGTTTGAAGGGTTAAAAATTACTTTTTATCTCACAATTCTTTTTTTCTTGCAGTTCTATGTTTATATGGCACATTTTTTTTTGTCTTTTCCAGAATTGTGAGATATGAACTCATAATCTAACTTACTTTCTTGCAATTTATATCTTTATCTTAAATAATCTTTTTTTCTCCTAAAAAAGGATTAACATCTATTTATTTGAGAATTCATTTTCAAAATTGTAAAAATAAATAAATAAGTATACTTGTGGGATAAAAAGTTGTAAATTACCTTTAAAAAAAAAAAAATCCATCATTCTAGTCAGTAGAATTTATAAAACTTCAGTAACTTTATAATTCTAACAATAATATTAGGGTTTATGAAATAATTTCCCCCTGAAAGTTCTGTTTATTGTCATTTTTCTGAATTCCGTATTTTATGATTTAATTAAAATGTATCATCAAAAATGGAGCTAGAATTCAAACGAATGTTTTGTTATAATAAAATGAAAATAACTATTTCTTCACAACAAAATGTATCCTTTTTTATTATTCCAAGATTTGCCAAATTCTGTAACATTTCACTGTACAATCAATTTTTTATGACAGGACTCTGTCTGCATTTTCTACCTCACAGAAACCATAGGTCCATAACAATGTGTAGTTAAAGATGCACATTTTGAGTAATCTGAGGTATTTTATACAACTTATTAAAAAATATAACACATTTAACTTGGGGTTTATAACAAGAGACTGTGAAAGTCTTTTTGAATTGGAGAGATTGCATTATATTTATTTCTGATTTGATGAATCTGTTTGTTGAAATCTTAAATGATCTCATTATTTGGCAGTGCAGTAAGCATAGCTTTTTTTTCCAACTGTACTAAAATAATCTTCCATCTTAAAAGAGAGATCAGAATCTGAATGAACTATAATTGTTAAAAATGTTGATTTAAGCTTTTTCTAAGCAGATAATGAGAATAATATTTCATGTTTTAGTTATAGTGCCCAGCCCTACAGCTGTGCAGTTCAGACGGAAAACTGGCCTCTGCTTTTGCTCTTATCTCCATGTCCTAATCTCCGGATTACTGTATCTTTCAAAGGTTACATCTTTACCTTAGCAGGAGCTGTTTGAAGACCGCAACCTGAGTTACTGTGTCGACCGGTTTGCCAACTGTACACACGCATGGACACACACGCTCCAACTTCCCATGCTGTTCTGAACCCGGTGCCGTGACTGACGCCATTGTGTCGTACCGCCGAGCTCTCGGCCCGTTCCCACAACCCAAGCCTCTGTGGATTAGACTCACAACAGCTGTATTGTGTGTGTGTGTGTGTGTGTTTGCTAGAGAGGTAGAGAGCTCAGAATACAGTATTGCATTTGTCGCTGGATGTCTGGAAACTGACCAGATTGGCTGGTCAGCAGTAGGGATGCAGCGATTAACCAGATTTACTATTAACCGCGCTTTAAAAAGTCACGGTTAATTAATTGTAAAGGCTCTGAGTATTTCTGTTGCATGGAACCGAACTGTTGCAACTTGTGCAAAATGAAACAAAGTTACACTAGCGGTGCACCATCTTAAAATGCCGTCTTATCAGAGACACGGAGGCCACTACACACACTAGATTAACTCTGACAGAGAAACCAAACAACAATCCTTTATTTCCACCAGAGAATGTCTGAAGTCGATAGTGCAGTGGTTCTCGGCCCGCGGGCCCGTCACGAATCCAAATGCGGCCCACCATGCTGAACATGATTAAAACATAACTTTCAGTTTTACAATTAATTTGAGTTTTTACATTAAAAAAATGTACTAAGCAAATATAAGCTATGTTTTTATGTAAAATTGTTTTTCATATATTATTTTCAGACATGAGCAGACCTATGTACTCATGTAATTTATGTTACGCATTTAACGAACACTTACAAGCGCACACTTTGGCAGAATTAAATTCAAATAGTCATCAGCAGCCATTAGTTCTGTAGAATTGAGCTTCAGAATGGATACGTTTGTTAAGGGAGAGAACGAAATGTGGAAAATGTCAGCGAAGGAACACGTTCAAACAAGAATAGAATTGGACTTTCGGCATCAACTTTCGGTTTGCCCCGCTACTCACACTGAATATGTTCAGGCAAAAAGAAACCCCCCATAAGCTACTACACAACAATCATCCTTAATTACAGAAATGTGGCAAAACATCTCTGAAGAGAACCTCAGATTATTACATTCGAAAATTCTTTCCATATTTGGATTAACATAGGCTACATTTGTGAACGCACACTTTCTGCATTATTCATAAGTCTTTTTTTATTTAATTTTGTTACTTTCCAAGTTCTGTACCTCAGGTCCAAAATAAATGTATAAAGACTATACAAAATGAAAACACCAAATACATTTGTGATATATTTCCATTTGTTATTTTCGAAAGGGAAATACTGACTGATGTTTACAGAGCAGAGATCACCTTTTTTAATTCCAATAGGAGAGATGGACTTTATTTTCTTTAGTATTATTATTTTGTGCTGTATTATGGTTACGTATTATGTGCTGGTTACTGTGTTATTTCTGTTTCAAAAGCCAGTAATAAATAACACTTTAATATCTAAAGAGTGTTTATGTGATTTTATGTTGTGAAATGAATAAATGCATAATAATCGTGAAACCGTGATTATTCCTCAGACTATAATCGTACCAACAAAATCTATAATCGTTGCATCCCTACTCAGAAGTTAGTGTAGTTAGTTGTGAATTTATCCTGGCAACCTTTTCAACTTTTTTTTTTTTTATCAAATCAAACTTTCTCATGCTTAGGGTGTGTCGTTTTAGCATTATTTTTTTTTATAGTTTCTTAATATATTTCTATAATGCTTTAATTTCAGTTTTAGTAAAAGTAATTTTAGCACTAAAGTTAGTTTAGTTAATTTAGTTATAGGCAACATTTACATTTTATTTTTTTTATATATATTCAGATCTGTCTTTTAATTTGACTTTTACAAATTGTATGTGCTGTTTTCATTTATATTCATTTTACTTCTACTTTTGATTTTAGTACGTAAACTTATTTCTGGTAGTTGCTCTCTTCTTTCTTTCTTTTTAATATATTCAGTTTTCATTTGAATGTGTTTACGTTTTATAAATTGTATGTGCTTTTGTATTGTATAACTATATAACAGTATAACTCTTTATATTAGCTTTGTTTAGTAATTAGTCCCTCCTGAAACATGGACCATCTCACCCCCCCCCAACCTTACCTCATCACATGAAAAAACAGTCAAACGTTTTTGTGCGATTCGAAGTGTGCTACACACAGGAGAGTGGGCCTGTACAAACCACCTGTAGTAACACACTCTCCTCTACTCGTACTAGACACTTTCACACACTACTGTGTGTACATAATCCCACAAAAGACTCCGTAATATGTGTATGTTTACATGCTCACGCACTCAAAACTATCTTACACTCTTCCCCAGCCAGCTGCTTGACCCACAATGTTTCTCTTTGCACATGTACAGTATTTGCAAAGCGTTTGTATTTTTTTGTTTATGTATAGGTAACCATTTTTATATATAGCATATGTATAGTCAAAGCTGACAGTAGGTTAGTTGTGTATAGGTTTATACTGTTTTACTCCATTGTTGTATATCTGTATTCATGTAGCACCGTGGTCCTGTGATGCACGGCATTTCGTCCCACTGTATATCCACATGTAGAGGAATGACAATAAAGCTCAACTTGAACTTGAACTCATTTTAATACTTCAATCAAACTAATTTCAGTTTTCTCCTTTCTTTTCATTTTAGTTTTAGTAATATAGTTTTGTGACTTTTTTTGTTGTAGTTTTTAAAATATTTCTAAATAGCTTTATTTTTGGGGGGGTAATTTAATTTATATGTAATACATTTATTTTAATTCCCAAAAGCAGTTTTTCATAGTTTTAGTTAACAGCACTTTTTTCACAATTTCTTTTTGGTAAATGTAGAAAACTTCACCATTAGATGTGCGGCTTATTTGAGGCTTATATCAATAACCAATGTTTTAACACCGTGATCGGCCAATATCAGTCCGATTGTTAATTATTTATTTAATATTAATATATGTTTTTAAATGAGCCTTGAATAAAAGCTAGAGATATAGCATCATTGAATATTTGTGCAGGAAACACTGTTTATTTAAATTAGTTTTTGTATTTGACTGATGCTGAATTTTAGCCCTGAGCTCACGGCTGATTCATCTGGTTATTTGTTGTAGAGATGACGTGCTTCTAGCGCCGCTGGTCTTTTCTAGCGTAGACGCGGTGTTACTGTGCAAACAGCCAGCCGCTGCTGTTGCTGTAGGAGCTCGCGGCTTTCAGCACAGTGTGATTGAGCTCTAACCGCCTGCACCAGAGCAGCTCGGCTAAATGATGAATTGCTCTTAATCACACTCGCCTTTAAAGGATATTCATATTTTTTCATTTATTTCTTGGTTTATCGTTGTACTTCTAAAATTACAGGCTGCATCTGATGCCGTAATGACTGTCTCCATGGTCACCACGTGCTCGCTTCTTGCCCGCTTTAGTCCCCGTTTATGGGTCACCTGAGGACAGAGATGCTTTTGGCAGCAGTAATGATCAGAGATTGGAGTAATCTAACTCCACGGCCCACCTCTCACAGGCAGCTTTCTCCACACTTATGATAGATGTTGTGGGCTTTTTATTTTTATATCAGGTGTTTTTGTCTTCTTTGTTGGCATACAAATAAATCATCAAGGTTTTTGGGTTCATAGCATGCCAAAAGCAGACTGTCTCTGCCCAAATTTTACAGGCATTTTGATGACAGGATGTTGAAATTACAGAGCAATTTCCGACGAACTGATGTGTTCAGAACAAAGTGACCTCTAACCGTGACTAGTGATATGCAGGCAAATACATAGGTCAGGCTGATATTGTGTTATTGGAGATCTGAGTATGTATCAAGTGCTCAAGTAAACATTCAGAATTGCAAATAAATACAAATGTGACATTAAAAATTTTTAATATTTTGTACATTTTAAAGTTAAATGCATAAATCAGGTGCTCTTTCAGAGAAAAAGTAAGAGCTTCAACCCTTTTTCAGTGACCAAGACAAAAAATTTGAATGCAATAATAATAATAATAGTTAGGGCCGCACGATTACGGTGATTAGGTGCAGTGGCACCAGCACCTGATTTGGTTGCACTGAACATGTAATATTACAAGTTTTGTAATCTCTTAGAAATGAACATTAGAACAGGAGCTTGAGTTGGGATGCAGATGTACATTTGACCGTACCATTGTGAAAACTGTAACAGCCTCATCTTTTAAACATAACCAAAAGTACAGCACCTCATTACCATGGTAAAAAAGTAGCCTAACTATATGGTTTCTATTGTGTTTGCATTGAAAAACTGTAGCTTAAAACTTTCAGTCAATTACAAATCCACATCAACTGATAGAATAATATCATGTCATTATATCCCATTACTCCTTTAACATATTTATTCTATTAATAATACTTAATATGAATATTCTACTTTTCTGCCACCGTACCATTGTTACCGTCAGGGTTACTACAGTAAAACTATGGTAAATGTGGGTGATTTAAACGTCTTCTAACTGGATCGTTGTTGCACTGTTTCTGCTGCTTTCTGCATCAGTGTTGATGGGAATAACCGCTCTGATTTATTTAGCTTTAAACTAGTTTAAATAAGAGACGTGATTTGTCCTGGAGAACTCTGCGCTGAACTCGAGTGCTTTACTGGATTTCACAGCATTGTTTAGTGCGTGATCACGACTGGTCACTTAATAAACGCATACGCTTGAAGCTCGCGCTGCACTGTTTTCTTTTGAGTGCGCAGTTTAAACCAATACCTATATTTATATTCAGCTTTTGACATGTTTGGCGTTTAACATATCTATCATGCACACAGAGTGACAACGATTATCAGTTAGACAATGTCTTTTATCAGTGTGTTTGAGTTTGTTAAACCCTGCGCTGCAAACACTTCTTGTGCTCACAGAATAATGCAAGTGGGCATTTTAATTGTTTATTTATTTCTTATAATCGTGGCTTTGAACGATTATGTAAACGTGGCATCCATAATCGTAATCGCGATTAGAAATGTGATTAATTGTGCAGCCCTAATCATAGTATAAGTAAATAAAATATTCAAATTGTTGGTCTTGTTGTTAACAAATTGATGATGATTATTAATAAAAAAATCTGTGTTGCTAATTATATTAACAATACTTAATTATGTAATGTAATATTAAAATAATTCACTAATTATAAAATATTCATTTATTTTACAGTGAAAGTGTATTTTATTGTGTGTGATAGATAGTGTTTAGCTATATCGTGCACTGTAATTTAGTCATCTGATTAAACCATTTCATTTCTGCGTTATGTCTGTGTTTGTAAATAGTCTTTGGACTGTTAATCATTAAGTCATTGTTTAAGAACACTGCTTGCATGTTCTACTATGTAGATGTGTGTGTGTGATGTAGTGTGTCAATAGTGTATGTGACAGAGATAGTAAGACAGATTTTAATGAATTCTCCAGTTGTGAATGTTCGTTTCTATTGGTCAGCTCTCTGCATTTCACATTGGCCTACCAGGGGTCTCCATACCCTGCTCCTGGAGAGCTACGTCCTACAGTATTTCAGCTCCAACCTAATCAAACACAGCCTGAACCAGCTAATCACAGTCTTCAAGGCTTATCTTGTTAATTTCAGACAGGTGTGTTGGAGCAGGGTTCGTAACTGAAATCTGCAGGACTGGTAGCTCTCCAGGAGCAGGTTGTAGATCCCTGATATAAACGTCTTAATAAAGAGATAGGACTTGCAAACGGAGTATTAGAGTATATGAGTGTGTCTGTGTGTGTATCTGTGTCAAGCAAAGCTTAATGATTATTAATATTGGCATAGTTTAACCATTTCATAATTCTATTTGGTGTGATGTGTGACTGAGTATATATGTGTATTTTGCACATTGTCTTCTGTACAGTCTGTAAATATGTACTGTCCATATGTAAATAGTTTTTTTTTTGCACTGTCTGGAGCACGCTCGTAAGAATTTCACTCACCATGGGCACTTGTGCTGTGGTGATGTGACAATAAAAGTGATTTGATTTGTGTGTGTGTTTTTGTGAGCCTATTGTCCATTTTCGATGAGTTTCACTGTCAGATATGCATCCAGCTATGTTGGCCTAGACCCTAAAAGCATACCACCTTAGGTCTTAAAATTATTGAACCCTGGTTATCGCTGCTTGCAGCTATATTTTTTTTGTTTTTTGTTTTTTCCATTTTCCGAAGCTTTCTCGCTCAAGAGGGTCACCGACAATCACATACAGTATAACCTACAACAGCTCTTTAACTGCGCTCTAGTCAAACGCGTTCACTGTAGCCTAATCATTAACTCATAAACCCCTTTTAGGAAAGTAAAATTTATGTCACATATTTTAATAAGACTAAACTCCTATTTAACCTAATATTCACAGGTTTAATAAAAATACATTTTAAGTTTCTAATTATAACACCGCATTTCCACGATTATTCAAACAACGAACAAATTATATACAGTGAGCAAAGCACATTTACTTTATCAAAGAATAATCATTGACTTCAGTGACTAGCCTATGTAAAAATATATTATGTATAAAACAGCTGTAGCTGCTGTACTAAATGAAAACAAAATGCTTTTAAATAATCCTTCTTTTTTTTAAATCATTAACATTTTGCACATCCTGCAATGGTGACTTTGAACTTTCAAAAATACAAAATTCAACAGCCAGTTCATAATTATATATGCTTTTATTTATGTAGGCTACACAGAGAAACAAGATGTGCTTTCTGCCGTCTCATGCAGTCTCCGTGACAGCAATGAACCGGATACTTTATTAAACGAACGAACGAACCAAAAAATAATCTTTAATTACTAGTCGGAATGAAAAGGTGCATTTCTATATTAAAGTCAGCGTCGCATTCTGCAACTTTATCTTTTCAGCCGACACTGACTGAGAAGAAATCACTAGTTTATTAACGAATAATTAAAATATTTTATTTTGCCTTTCCCCCAACATTCATAATCATTAGCCTACTTTTGCCGTTGCACGCTTTAGACGTGCGCTTGGGCGCGGAATAGGCTATACGCCTGTATATTAAAGGATTATTAGTAGCCTAAGTTATTATATTAATCAATTTATGTGTGACTAGGGAAATCTTTAGTCGGGGACAGGCCTTCTTGGCTCAAGGAACCGATCAATTTTTTTTTATAAAATGCTGTCAATTCGAAAAGTGCGCCTGCTAATCACGTCACGTTATATTGCAATGCAGAGTTATGAATGCGTAATAATAAGTAAAATGTTTTTCATTTATTTCATTTCTTATGGGTGCAATGGCGGTGCTTTGGTCTTTCTTGGGGGTGCTGAAGCATCTGCTAGCCCCTCCTTTGCGCTGCCCATGTTTATTACGATTAAAAAAATAATAATTCTGCATCTGTTTTTAGGTGTGCCAGCTGCCACTGTGGGTGGCACCGGCACACCCTGGCACACCCGTAGCTACGCCCCTGCTATCATGCACAACAGAGTGACAACAATTATCAGTTAGACAAAATGTATTTTATCCAGTGTGTTTGAGTTTGTTAAACCGCTGCGCTGCAAACACTTCTTAAGCTCACAGAATAATGCAAGTGGGCATTTTTTATTGTTTATTTTTTATAATCACGGCTTTGAGCGATTATGTAACCGTGGCATCCATAATCGTAAACGCGAATTTTGATAATTGATTAATTGTGCAGCCCTAATCATAGTATAAGTTAATAAATATTCAAATTGTTGGTCTTGTTGTTAACAAATTGATGATGATTATTAATTAAAAAAATCTGTGTTGCTAATTATATTTAACAACTATTAGAATTAATGTAAAATTAATATTAAAATAAATTAATTAATTATAAAATATTCATTTATTTTACAGTGAAAGTGTATTTTATTGTTGAACGTGAAAAAATATTACTACTAAATACCCTGCACTATAAAATAAATAGTATTCACAATCATATGAAATTGTATTAAATATTGATCTTTTGTTATTCAAAAGTGTAAAATATTTTGGATTTATTATCATCAAGTTAATGGTTTATAAGAAACATTGATTTCTTGAGTCGGTTCTACTCCTATTAATGGTACAATTGCTTGAGTCCAGTGTGCACATAAGCTGATATGAGTGGCGATTTCTTACGACAGGCCTGTTCTGATCCTGAACATTTCATTCTTGCTATTTTCCCTCCTTTATCTGCGTGGCCTTGGCGCTTGGCTACGTTTCCCTCTCAACAGAGATGACGCTGTAGTGAGTTTGAGCGAGCGCGCTGCACGTATGCTCGTGAGTAGGCGGCGGTAGGAAGGTAAGCTCTGCCCTGAGACCAGAGTCACAGAAGTGTGGTGTAATGATTCATTCGTAGAGTACAGTGTGTGGTTACATGTGCGGAGGATGAAAAGCGGCGTCCTCTGGCCTCACTGCCTCCTCTTCCATCCCCCCAGAGCAGCTCACAAATTTCCCAAGATCCTCGTCACTCCCTCAAGACCTGTGTCTGAATCCAAATGTGTCCGGCAGAGCGCGCGCAGACATCCGCGGGTCTGCGTTCGGCGTAAAATCCAGTCGTTATCGGTCTGCATAGGCAGGGAGATTTCCAAAAAGACGCAGTCGTCTGGGTTTCAGACCCCCGTGTTCGTCTGGCTGCGTGTGAAAGGCTGGGGTCTCTCAGACTGGCCTGTGTCTGCTGGAAGAGGCCCACCAGGTATAAAAAGAGATTCAGCTTCCTGACAGAGCAGCCATGCAACAGCCAGCGCTAACGTGTGCAGCTGACTTGTTTCCGGAAGTATTTTTCCTATTCGTTTTTATGAGCACTCGAACCAACCAGTCTGCATCACGGACTGCGAGCCTCTAGTTCGAAGACTCGTTCTCGCCCCCTACAGTGCAATTCGGCTAGGTATACATCCGCGCTAAAATATCAGGGTGAAAGTCATCATAGCTTGCGTAGTATAGACCCAGCTCCACCCAACTTTGAGAATAGATTAACGGCGATATTTTTTTTATCGCCGATAAGAGTCTCGCGTTAACGCAGCACGTTAACGCCGATAACGGCCCACCACTAATAACCTACAACAGCTCTTTAACTGCGCTCTAGTCAAACGCGTTCACTGTAGCCTAATCATTAACTCATAAACCCCTTTTAGGAAAGTAAAATTTATGTCACATATTTTAATAAGACTAAACTCCTATTTAACCTAATATTCACAGGTTTAATAAAAATACATTTTAAGTTTCTAATTATAACACCGCATTTCCACGATTATTCAAACAACGAACAAATTATATACAGTGAGCAAAGCACATTTACTTTATCAAAGAATAATCATTGACTTCAGTGACTAGCCTATGTAAAAATATATTATGTAAAAACAGCTGTAGCTGCTGTACTAAATGAAAACAAAATGCTTTTAAATAATCCTTCTTTTTTTTAAATCATTAACATTTTGCACATCCTGCAATGGTGACTTTGAACTTTCAAAAATACAAAATTCAACAGCCAGTTCATATATATATATGCTTTTATTTATGTAGGCTACACAGAGAAACAAGATGTGCTTTCTGCCGTCTCATGCAGTCTCCGTGACAGCAATGAACCGGATACTTTATTAAACGAACGAACGAACCAAAAAATAATCTTTAATTACTAGTCGGAATGAAAAGGTGCATTTCTATATTAAAGTCAGCGTCGCATTCTGCAACTTTATCTTTTCAGCCGACACTGACTGAGAAGAAATCACTAGTTTATTAACGAATAATTAAAATATTTTATTTTGCCTTTCCCCCAACATTCATAATCATTAGCCTACTTTTGCCGTTGCACGCTTTAGACGTGCGCTTGGGCGCGGAATAGGCTATACGCCTGTATATTAAAGGATTATTAGTAGCCTAAGTTATTATATTAATCAATTTATGTGTGACTAGGGAAATCTTTAGTCGGGGACAGGCCTTCTTGGCTCAAGGAACCGATCAATTTTTTTTATAAAATGCTGTCAATTCGAAAAGTGCGCCTGCTAATCACGTCACGTTATATTGCAATGCAGAGTTATGAATGCGTAATAATAAGTAAAATGTTTTTCATTTATTTCATTTCTTATGGGTGCAATGGCGGTGCTTTGGTCTTTCTTGGGGGTGCTGAAGCATCTGCTAGCCCCTCCTTTGCGCTGCCCATGTTTATTACGATTAAAAAAATAATAATTCTGCATCTGTTTTTAGGTGTGCCAGCTGCCACTGTGGGTGGCACCGGCACACCCTGGCACACCCGTAGCTACGCCCCTGCTATCATGCACAACAGAGTGACAACAATTATCAGTTAGACAAAATGTATTTTATCCAGTGTGTTTGAGTTTGTTAAACCGCTGCGCTGCAAACACTTCTTAAGCTCACAGAATAATGCAAGTGGGCATTTTTTATTGTTTATTTTTTATAATCACGGCTTTGAGCGATTATGTAACCGTGGCATCCATAATCGTAAACGCGAATTTTGATTAATTGATTAATTGTGCAGCCCTAATCATAGTATATGTTAATAAATATTCAAATTGTTGGTCTTGTTGTTAACAAATTGATGATGATTATTAATTAAAACAAATCTGTGTTGCTAATTATATTTAACAACTATTAGAATTAATGTAAAATTAATATTAAAATAAATTAATAATTATAAAATATTAATTTATTTTACAGTGAAAGTGTATTTTATTGTTAACGTGAAAAAATATTACTACTATAATACCCTCGCACTATAAAATAAATGAGTACTTCACAATCATATGAATATTGTATTAAATATTGATCTTTTGTTATTCTGAAAAGTGTAAAATATTTTGGATTTATTATCATCAAGTTAATGGTTTATAAGAAACATTGATTTCTTGAGTCGGTTCTACTCCTATTAGACTGGTTCGTTTGACGTCCAGTGTGCACATAAGCTGATATGAGTGGCGATTTCTTACGACAGGCCTGTTCTGATCACTGAACATTTCATTCTTGCTTTCTCTCCCTCCTTTATCTGCGTGGCCTTGGCGCTTGGCTACGTTTCCCTCTCAACAGAGATGACGCTGTAGTGAGTGAGCGAGCGCGCTGCACGTATGCTCGTGAGTAGGCGGCGGTAGGAAGGTAAGCTCTGCCCTGAGACCAGAGTCACAGAAGTGTGGTGTAATGATTCATTCGTAGAGTACAGTGTGTGGTTACATGTGCGGAGGATGAAAAGCGGCGTCCTCTGGCCTCACTGCCTCCTCTTCCACCCCCTCCGAGCGCAGCTCACAAATTTCCCAAGATCCTCGTCACTCCCTCAAGCCTGGGTCTGAATCCAAATGTGTCCGGCAGAGCGCGCGCAGACATCCGCGGGTCTGCGTTCGGCGTAAAATCCAGTCGTTATCGGTCTGCATGAGGCAGGGAGATTTCCATGACAAAGACGCAGTCGTCTGGGGTTTCAGACCCCCGTGTTCGTCTGGCTGCGTGTGAAAGGCTGGGGTCTCTCAGACTGGCCTGTGTCTGCTGGAAGAGGCCCACCAGGTATAAAAAGAGATTCAGCTTCCTGACAGAGCAGCCATGCAACAGCCAGCGCTAACGTGTGCAGCTGACTTGTTTCCGGAAGTATTTTTCCTATTCGTTTTTATGAGCACTCGAACCAACCAGGTCTGAGACTAGTCGCTTTGAGTTAAAGCTAAAAAGATACATATTTATGTACTTTCTTGTATTGCCTAAATCCAAGCATTTTCAGTTATTTAAGTTTTAGTATTTAGAATTATCCAAAGCTACTTACAAAAAAGGAACAAAGCAATTTCTCAAAGAACTAACAATAGTTGTAATACACAATTACAGGTTTATTAGACAGTTATGAAACTGAATCATAAGCAAAGGTGCAATATAAACCTTCACTATATGATTTTAATTGATTGCAAGTATTACATATACATTGTATGTTTGAAACTTGACACATCTGCTCACATATTTATATGGGAAAAAATACAATAAAAATATAAATATTGTGAAATAGTATTAAAATAATGTGGTATTTTAATGTGTATTTTTTTCAAATAGAATTATTCTGATTGTAAATTAGGATTATTTGTAATTTAGATAATTTATGATCCTTGAGAAAACATTTTAATATCCTGATTTGCTGCTCAAGAAACATTTCTTATTATTATCAATGTTTAAGCAGTTGTAACCTGTAGTTCTAGATTGTTATTATTGTTTTAAAATATATTTTATTTGCACTCAATCTTCTTCTCGTATTCTTTTTAATGTTTTAAACCCATTTTTATTCTTTTTATATTTTAAGCCACTTTTTTAAATAAATAGAATCACTGCTTCATATTGTTGTGGAAACCATGATACCTTTTTTCAGGATTCTTAATAAAAAGTTCAAAAGAATAGCATTTATTTGAAATGTAATATTTTTTGAACGTTATAAATGTATTTACTGTCACTTTTGATCAATTTAATGTGTCCTTGCTGAATAAACATTCATAAAAAAAAGAACAGTTCTGTATTATATTTAGTTTTGATGAAGAAAAAAGCCAGATGATATAAAGCCAGATGAATAGATGCTATATTTTGTATTCCAGCCTCTTCACGTTAGGTTTGTCTTCAAGAGTTTATACGGTTTTGATAAAAATACATTTTTCTCTATTAGGTTTTAACTCCTGGAAGCCGGCGGTTGCGCTCTATTACACACCGCAGCTAATGAGTCAGTCTGACCCTCGCCAGGTTCTCTGAATAATTCTTGTTTTCTATCTTTTTTTATCCGTGACTCTTCTCTCTTCAGCTTTGAAGACTGGCCTCTTCAGCAGCGGTTATGAGTCAAACGGGATGAATCACTCTCAGCCTGACATTCGTTTAGCTCAGACAGATCTCTGGCCGTTTGCTGGGTAACGCTGGACTGAACCTTCAGTAAACGTCTGCCATCTCGTTTACGAGAATCTTGTTAGATGGTGCTGCAGAAGCCAGGCGGCTTGTGTTTTGACACATTGGGTTGTCATCTTAAAGGCAAAGCGTGTCATTTCTGCTAGTATCAAATGCAATGGCAAAATTAAAGGTGCCATAGAATGAAAAACGGTCTTTACCTTGGCGTAGTTGAATAATAACAGTTCTGTACATGGAAATGACATACAGTGAGCCTCGGACACCATAGTTTCCTCCTTATGTAAATCTCGTGATTTAAAAAGAGCACTGAAAAACAGGTGAATCCGAACATAACACCGACTGTGCCGTAACATGTGGAAGTGGCACAAATCAGAATTGAAAAGATCAAGTGCTGTTCACACTGTCATGACAAAAACAGATCTGAGTCAGGTGTGGGCAAAACAAAATCAGATTTGGGCCACATTGGCCTGCAGTGTGAACATATCCTTAATGAAATGATAGATTATTTATATGCATATTCATGTCATGCATATTCATTAGTATGTTGTATCAAGGTATTGATTTAGTTTTGAAATCCCAGGCCAATCTAGCCTCTGCCCATTACTGAATATGAGAGATGAGACATGTCCACAATAACAGAAGCATGTGTGACCAGATGTAACCTGTTTAGGACGTGAGGCTCACTTTAATACAACTCTTGTACATCGACTGAAGTGACTCATGGGTAAGAAATCCCATTTCTGAGGATGGCAACATTTGATTCATTGAGCATCACCATCACTTCTGTTTATTGTGTTTTCTTTCCCCGTCCTCCTCCATAAAGTTTCTTCTCACAAGGCCCACGAGTGGAAGTTGTCTGTGATGCATCTTACAGTCAGCGAGTCATTAACCGCAATCACTGTCAAACTCAGTCATGAAGTTGGTATTACATTTTCAGCATCTCTCTCTGTAGACACCAGCCGTCTGTTCAGAGCGATGCCTCGTCTTTGTCACATGCACACCGCCTCTTCAGACCTCGTCTCTTTACTGTTTTCTGCTGAATCTCAGAACTGGCCAACTGGCACTGACTTGAGAACTGACACTGACGTTTTACAGGTCTTATTCATTCTTTTGAGAAGTTTCTTTAAAATTGAATGTCATTTCAGAATTCAGATTTGTTTTTGTTTTTGCCACTTTATGCCGTAGTTTTGAAAATATATTGCTATTTGAAAATATTTTTATTTATAATTTTTTATATTAATTTAAATTGTATTTATTTGTAATTGTATTACAAATAATTGTATTCATTATAAGAAAAAAGTATTGTAATAAAGTTCTTATCAACAAAGAGAATCTAATTAAGTTAAACAGTATTTTTTTATTTTACAGTGAAATATTACAGTAGTGATATTTCTTATTTTCTTTGTTTTTTAATATTTGTATTTTTGTGTAGTAGTAGTAGTGATGATAGTAAATAAAAACAGCAAGCTATTATTATTATAATATTTTACAATCATAATATTGATATATAATAAAAAATAAATTGGACAAATTGTGCAGCTTTATAATAACCGCAAACCTGAATTTTTTTTATTTCAATTTAAATCACAATCAATTTTACTAGATAAATCACAATCTCTTTCAAACATAGTCAGTTATTACTTAAATAATTATAATAATTATTATTAATTTATTACATGCATTTATATAATTTTATATAATAATAATGATTTTTTTTAATTATTAATATTATTATAATTATACATTTTTATATAATACATATTTTTCTTTAAATATGTAAGAATACAGTTATTTTAATATTTAAATATCTAATATAATAAATAGCATTAGTCAATTCCAACACATTGATATTTATAAATAAAAGGCAGGTTGAAGTAGCAGTGCAACAGAAATAGAAACGGGATGTCCATCAGCTGAATGTGTGTTACATCAGGCACTCGAAGTATTCATTATGTAGTGGGAGGGGTTTGGCTTTGAACCATCTAGTTTCATTTTGTGCTGTTGTTGTTTTGAACCTCGTCTCACCAGTGATGTTACTGTTTGGTGCAAATGCAAGAGTATGTAACATGTTGTTGCTCTGTCCCTCTCAGGAGCCGTTGGGGCCCAGGCCCTGTTCTCCGTGCCACGGAGGCCCGGCTATGGCACCGTGGGGAAACCCATCAAGCTGCTGGCCAACTGCTTCCAGGTGGAGATCCCCAAGATGGACGTCTACCTGTATGAGGTGGACATCAAGCCTGAGAAGTGTCCACGCCGCGTGAACAGGTAGGCTGTGTGGGAGAACTGCTCAAAGCTGATGACGGACTTCTTTACACTCCTCCTGATGAGCGCTGTCTCTGCAGGGAGGTTGTGGACTCCATGGTGCAGCACTTTAAAGTCACCATCTTTGGGGATCGAAGGCCAGTTTATGATGGGAAGAGAAGCCTCTACACCGCCAACCCACTGCCTGTGGCGACCGCGGGGGTAAGCGAACTCAAAGATAGTGAGACGCCCACCTAGGATACGTTTTAGGTGCACAAATTGTTATCCAGTGACACATTCTGTAGAAAGTTTGCACAATAAAACATGATATTCACAAAGTTCCTCAATTGCATGTCACCTAAATTGCATATATATATATATTAAGAATATTTTTTTTGTTGATGTAACATTTACAGTGTTTTAGTATCATTGATATACAGTTTTTTTTATATATATATATATTTTGAATTAGATTTTATTTTCTGCTTTCATCTTAATTTTCAAATAATTCAAATTAATTTCAATTTTTGTTAGGTTTTTTTAAAATATGTCTGTATTGTTTTTAAGTTTTAGTATATTTAGTCTGTTATTTTAGTACCTCAAGTATTTTTAATTAACAATTACGATTAGTTTTCATATTATGGTTTCCTTTTTAATTTGAATGTTTTGGTAATATTTTTTTTTTTAACTGTTTATTACTTTTTTAATGTCTGTAGTTTTGATTAAGTGTTAGTTTATTTTTAGTTCTGTTAGATATTGAACTAAAGTTAAACTAAATGAAAATGAGAAATTTCTTGCTGATTTTTTTTTGCAATTTTTGCACTGCCTTGCTGAATGAAGTCCAATACTTGTTCTTATTTTGTTCTAATTTTGAGGTGCTTATTCCAAAAATAGTGTCTGTTTTGCTTGAGCATTTCACACGTTCTCCCAAAATATGGTGCGTTTCATTGTATTTTAGCTTTCAATGACCATTTGTGAAGTGTTTAAGTCTTGCGGATGATTCTGAAGACATTATTCTATGCTAAATCCTGATTTTCACCTTTTTACACTCCTTTGCAGAACCTTTTGATTTGACTGTTTTATTTTAAAAAGGGTATTAAAACTGATACATGTATATAATTGAACTCCGTCAGCATCGTCAGATTAGGTAATATCAGGCCTGTTTTGCAAATCTGCATGGCGTATTGTTGCACTACTCCTTGTTGTGTGTCCACAGGTGGATCTGGACGTTACGCTGCCAGGGGAGGGGGGTAAAGACCGACCATTTAAAGTCAGTATTAAATTTGTGTCCCTGGTGAGCTGGCACCTGTTGCACGAGGTACTAACCGGGCGCAGTATGTCAGAGCCGCTGGAGCTGGACAAGCCAATCAGCACCAACCCAGTTCACGCTGTGGACGTGGTGCTACGCCATCTACCCTCCATGAAGTGAGTCTCAGAAAAACATCAGCTGGTGACCCTGACTCTCCTGCGTTTATAGCTCTGATTATATATTTTTATAGTTATACAGGGACCCCTTACTTTTGTTTGTTTGTTTGCTGGTTTTTATTCTATTTGTTACACTTGTATTTTTTTGTGCTGACCAGTTGCTGACATGGGATTAAATAAAAATATACTACTACTATACAGGGACCCCAGAACTATTAAAACATATTTTAGAGCATTTTATATCAAAATATGCAAACAAGTGGCTTATTGAAACAAATGATGCTTAAAGTCGGCATGAAGTGGAGGAAAGTTCAGTATGATTTTTATAATTTTTTTTATGAGATTGGCCTAATAGTTATTTTCAGTATAAAATTGGTCAGTAGTGACATTTATAATGTAATCATTAAAGGTAATACTACAGATAAATGCTGTTCTTTTAAACTTTCTATTATATCAGAAATATTTCTTTTGCAGCAAATCAGCATATTAGATTGATTTCTGTGACACTGAAGACTGGAGTAATGATGCTGACTTTTCACCTTTGCATCACAGAAATAAATGACATTTTACTATATATTCACATAGAAAACAGTTATTTTAAACTGTGATAATATTTCACAATTGTTCTGGTTTTACTATATTTTTGATCAAATAAATGCATTATTTTGGGCAGCATAAGAGCCTTCTTTTGAAGTATTATTTCTAAGTGAAACTGCTGTCTATTGCGCAAAAACCTGCGTAATTCAGAAGTCAAGTGAACATATCACAAGAAGAGCAAGTTTTGACATTTTGATTTAAGATTACAAAGCAAAATATGTATAAAATAAATGCACCAGCAATCCTTTCATAGTAACATGCAATAAGAAAATAAGTGTTTTTTCCTTTATTTTAGATTTAGTTCACGTTTTGTTGTTATTTTTCAGTATTTTTTTGTTTTCAGTTTAGATTTTTGTTGTTTTCTTAGACATAGTTTTTCAGCTGGAGGTTTTAGTGGACGCCTGACATCAGTTCCCCTCACGTATCACTGAATCCCTAATAAAATCCAGCATTTTAAACTCTGTCTGTGTTGTTTCTCCCAGGTACACACCCGTGGGCCGCTCGTTCTTCTCTGCCCCGGAGGGTTACGACCATCCTCTGGGTGGAGGCAGAGAGGTGTGGTTCGGCTTCCACCAGTCTGTCCGGCCGGCCATGTGGAAGATGATGCTCAACATCGACGGTGTGCACTGTTTGAGTTTAGCGTGTGTGTTAGCACAGAGTGTGGGAACCGCTCACACTGTTGCTGGGGAGATGAAGGGCTGAAAGGTGGCGGGTGGGGGTTTGTTTGATTGAAGGGGGGCGTTAAATGAGTCTCTTTCTCTCTGGCCACGTTCACCAGTTCTGTGTCCCTCTGTCTGTGTGTTTTCCCGCTCTCTCTGACTCCCACAGTTCAATTGGTTGCATCGGCTGCTCCTTCCCCTCCCCACTAAAGGGCAGGGAAAAGTCCAACCGTCTGAAATCATCTCTCCTTTCACTGGCTCATTGTAACACTTATAATGGAGTGAATGAGCTCAGAAAGAGCGCGAACGCATTGGCTTGGAGTTCACGTCAACATTTGTGTAGATGTTTTCTCACAGGACTAATAAAGAGCGACATCTAGATTGCTCCAGATATTTCAGCATGATAAAAGTTTTGCAAAGTCCAATTAGAAACATGGGAGTAAAAGATAATAACCTACAGCTGTATAACACCTAACAAGCAACATTAACTTGTAAAAGTGGACAGTCGTGTGTTGATCCGCTCGCTTGTCAGATACAAGCCACTTTGCATCTTTGTTTTCGAGTTGATTTTTACATTTTTCATTACAGGTAAAAGTCTTGAAATATATAATTTTCAATAAAATGTAAGGTCATAAGTCGTACATGGTATTACAGAAGTCTATGTAATTTATACAGTTTCATTTAGGCTTATAAATAATTACATTATTTTTTACTTGCAGATTGAAGCATAAATATTTAAAAACCTAGTATAATTTTTGCAGTCTAATAAATAAAAATAAATCCGCTTATAAATGTCTACGTGAATTTTATGAATTTGCATTGTGCCCCTAAAGTGTTTCTATGCAACCTTGTAAGGGCATATGTGCTCCTTGGGGGAAGAAAAAACATCAAGCCCTGATTATGGCAATGTTTACTTTATGGTTTTTATATTGTAATATGTTGTAGATATTTTATCTCCCTGATTTTTTTGGAATGAGCATCTGGCATTATTGACCCATAGACCTTTCAAACAAAAGAGTCCCAGTCACTTTAGGCTCGTTTATAATTAAAAGTCTTTTTTTGGGGGGGTATTTGGTATTTTGGTTGCACAATAAACTGGATCAGGCATTGAATTTAACATAAGCCTTTGTAGCTTTTCTCTGAGCTGCCCATCAAAGAAAGGAAAGACTAAAAACATTATTTAGAATTTTATTAAAAGGACACATTTATTAATATCAGCACAATCTTTTCATTGCCTTTATTTAACATTTTTATCAGCAATATCCAATAACGATCAGCCTCTAATTTGTGTATATTGATATATTAGTACATAAACCAATTATAAAAGGTCTCAAAAGTCTTTAAATGTGACTTTAAAAGCTCTTTTGAAATTTTGTAAGCATACTATTTATTTATTTATATTCAAATACTGTTTATTTATTTGAATAAAATTTAATATTTAAAGCCTTAAAAGGCTTGAATTTGAATTACTGCAGATCCTGAAAGAAAATGTGTGTAGTTCAAAATCAAGATGGTACATAACTAATAAATTTAGTTTTTGGGGGTTTTTTTACTGCAGAGGAGGTGTATTTTCATTGATCATTTTGACTGTTTTAATCCGTTTTCATCTCTTCTGTCTTACAGTGTCAGCCACGGCTTTCTACAAAGCACAGCCAGTTATTCAGTTCATGTGTGAGGTACTGGACATCCACAACATCGACGAGCAGCCTCGCCCCCTCACAGACTCCCACCGAGTCAAATTCACCAAAGAGATCAAAGGTACGTGTGCTTGTGTGCTCGTCGGTGTTTATGCACGTGTGTTCGTCCCGTTCTCATTGGCTGGTTTGTGTGCAGGTCTGAAGGTGGAGGTGACACACTGCGGAACCATGCGGAGGAAGTACCGGGTCTGCAATGTGACCCGCCGCCCCGCCAGCCACCAAACGTGAGTCGAGCCGTCAGAGGAAGTGAAGCGTGGCAAAGTCACATTGCTTGAATATGATTTTTACCTTGATTTAAAGATGCACTCAGCTATTTGTTTTCAGATTAAAAAGTTTTATAAATAAAATCTAATATTTTGTACTCTCATGAGACAACGTTAGTCATATTAGTGGCCTAATAAAAGCCATTTAATTTTACATGGAGCAGGTTGCTCGCATAGGGCTGGGCGATATGAGCAAAAATTCACATCTCTGTATTTTTTGGCTGATTTGCATTATGTGGTATATATCTCTATATTTTGTATTTGGATTAAACAAATAAAGTGAATGTTACCATGTAGGCATATATTATGTGCTAAATAAGTGTTAAATCATATAACATTGTAATCTAAAAACAAAAACAATGCTTTTAAAGCAGAAGTTAAATTTACTAAACTAAAAATGAAAGTAAACAAAGCACAGACTAGTTGAGTGAAACGGCTATTTTGATTACCCCATTAAAGTCACTTTACAGTTGTGCTATCATACAAATGCACTTACTTGTAGGTTTCTACATGTCACATTTATATTTTCCAACTACAAACATTTCAGCAAAATGTATATTTTAGTGAGATGTTATTGCGCTCCTATTTCATTGCGCTCATGCGCGCGGGCGTTTTGAACTAAGTCTGTGAAGTTTAGCGGAGGATCGCAAATCAAAAGATCATGCACTTCTGACAGCAAATGGAAATATTTCCATGGCTTTCTAATATTTACAGATGGAGAATATACCTGTGAAATGTAAGTTATGCATTTAGGAAAAGAGCACACGGCTCAAAACAGTGCCCTCTGTCAGCGGCACACGCAGCCTTTCTGTCAGCATCTGACGACGAGCCGCTTTAAACTGAAAATATAAACTATAGGCTACTATATTTTACGAGTTTTTAAAGTCCTTCATAAAGCTCGTCACATTTTTAGAACAAAGTGTATTATGCACTTTCACCGCAGCAGTTTAGTCTGTGTCCTCCCTAAAGATATTTTTTATCTTCATATCAAACTCGATATTAACGGTATTGCTTCATACTGTAAAGCTTATAAAAATATATCAATATATTGTACAAACTCGATATACCGCCCAGCCATATTCTCACATGATTAACCTATTATCATAAATAAATACAGTATATGTTTCATGAATGTGTTTCTGCAATGGCTTTAACCTGAAACGTTTGTGTTTGGGTTAATACTTAAAGTGCAGCTATAAAACAATAAAACAATGCTCTGAATAATATTCTATATACATTCTGAATGGTATATTCAGAATACTATGTATGCATGTATTTATTTATTTTATATCGGTTCATTCATTAATTTATTCGTTCATTCTGACAAAATCCTGTATGTGTTTTAATTTCAGAGTTTTAAAAATCTCATAATCTGAATTCTGGCCAATTAGCCACAATTTTTACTAGTTATTAAAACGGCAAATGTTAAAGTCTTAACATAAGCTTTATTGATTTAAAATATTTTTGTGTTTTAAAATTAATTCATATTGGGACTAATATACCATGCTTTTTAGGGTTATTTATATACTTTTATTGATTATAGTTTATAAGTTAAATATATGTAGTATTTATGTATTTTGAAATTATCAATTTTTTTAAAATGTTTTTATTTATTTTTGTTAGTAAAAAGTAAGAATATGTTCTGAATGGTACACTAACTACTTTCTGAATGGTATATTCAGAATACTATTTATTATAAATTGTTTTATTAATTACATTTTTACTCGTCTTATTATAATTTATTATTTAAAATAAAGCTGCTTAGTACTATTGTACAATAATTTTATCATAACTATACAAAATGTAGTATGTGAAACAATGCATTATGTACTGTAGCTGTAGTATGCTGCAGTCACATGACCTCATTGTTGCATGCAGGATATTTGCATACTATACCCAGTATGCATACTACATACTGCAGAAATAGTAAGAGTAGTGTGCTAGTATGCACTCCAAACCGAAGGAAGCAGTTTAGCTCTGCTCTTTGATGCCCTCCGGTGGTGGTTTGTAGTTCAGTCATGTTTCTTGATTTCTTCCAGGTTCCCTTTGCAGTTGGAGAACGGCCAAACTGTAGAACGAACAGTAGCTCAGTATTTCAGAGAGAAGTACAGCCTGCAGCTCAAATACCCCCACCTGCCCTGCCTACAGGTGGGCCAGGAGCAGAAACACACCTACCTGCCCCTGGAGGTCAGTGCTGCCGCCCACACAGCCTCTCTTTTTGTGGCCAGCCTTATTTTAGTGTCTTTGATATACTTTTATAGGTTTTGTTAATATTTTAAATGATCAAAATCAGAAGTGTTACCTTTGCAACTAGCTGAAATAAAATAGTTTTTTTTTTGTGCTTTATTTCGGTTAATGTTTATTTTATTTCAATTAATTAAAGGAATTAAGTTGATGACTGTTATTGTTAAAAAAAAATAAAGTGAATTAATTTAATTTTTTCAGACATTTTTGTTAATATTTTAGTCGTTTTTGGTGTTTATTTCGGTTTGTCATTTTTATAGGTTTATTTTTTTTATTAATTTGAGTTTATTTACTTTAGTTCTTTTAGAATTTAAAGTTATGGTAAATGGAAATAAGATGTGTTGCTTTGACTAAAAATAAAATGGGGGAAAATTAAGTTTTATTTCAAGTATTTTTTTTCGGTTTAAGTGAACATCGTTTGTCATTTTTGTTAATGTTTTGAATTAGATTAAATTTCTATATTTTTAGTTAAAGTTTTAGTAATGTTGTTTGTTTTTGTAATTTGCATTTCTTTATTAGTTTGAGTTATTTTAGTACTTCAAGTTAAACTAAATGAAAATGATAATGTTGCCTTGCAACTAGCTGAAATAAAATAATTGAAATAATTTAAAAAAAGTATTTCAAGTAATATTTTTATGGCCTTAGTTTTAGTTAATGGGAATAGATTTTGTATGTACATTTTCAGTTTTTAATTTTAGTAGAAGTTTTGTTGTATGTATTTCTATTTGTCATTTGTATTATTTTTTTTAATAGCTTTGGTTTATTTAGTTTTTGTTATTTTAATATAAATTGTTGTTTTATAAATGTTGGCACTAGCTGAAATAAAATAAGTTATGTTTTTAATATTATTAGTTAACTATATTAACCCTAATTGACTTGCTGCTGTTCTCGTAGGTGTGCAATATTGTAGCAGGGCAGCGGTGCATCAAGAAACTGACAGATAATCAAACGTCCACCATGATCAAAGCCACCGCGCGATCAGCACCAGACAGACAGGAGGAGATCAGCAGACTGGTGAGTGCCATTCATATCTATAGTCACACACTTAATTCATATCCACACCATCTATGTGTTTAAACCTCTCCTCTCATGTTCCTGCTGTCCGTCTGAATGAGTTGAGGTTGCTCTCTGTGTTAATGGAGGTCAGCCAGGACTTGATTATGAGCTGATTAGCTGCAATCTCTCCACGAGGGTACTTTGTGAACTCTTTACCCCGTTCCCTGCAGATTTACAGTCTTCCAGCCGTCAGCTCTGAGCTGATAACTTGTGACTGAAGCCCTGCTGCTCTTTATACCTTATTAAAATGACAGTCAATCAGGCGCTGAATCAGTGTCGCCGTGGCTGGTTTTTCATTTAGATGTAGAATCTCCAAACAGGAGTGGGTAGAAAGCATCTGATGAGGCCAATGAAATGTACCAAAACGAAAAAGTCTCACTTTGAGACGGAGCTAAAAATACCACGGTGAGAGTATTTTTACACTGTGAAGTACAGCAGGATCTGAGCTGGGATATCTTCAGCTTGTAGCATGAAACGTTTCAGGCAGTCTCAGGAGAGCTGCGTCATTTCAGTCTCATTTCATCTGAATTCTGGCTAATAAAAGCCACGGTTTTACCTGCTATTAGGAAGTTAAAGTGTTAATATATGAGTAGTTTTATTGATTTTAAATATTTGTATGTTAAAACTGATTCCTTTTAGGACTAATAGACAATTATTTCAATATTCAATACTAGTAGTGTAATATAGGTTAAAGTATGTACTCGTATTTTTAATCAGACTTTTTTATATTTTCTGTTTTCATTTGTTATTTTTTGTTGCTTTTTTTTTTACTTGTGTGTGTATACACACACACACACACACACACACACCATATATATATATGTATGTATGTGTGTGTATGTATACACAAGCACAAACGACAAATGACTAAAATGAAAACGGAAAATAACAATAAATTCCAGCTAAACAAATATTGAAAATATATTTATTTATTTATTTATTTTTTTAGCTGGAATTAATTTAATTTTAGTTTGGAATTTTAGTACTTCAACTTAAAGTATTTATATTTTTTTATTAGCTTTTATTTTATATTTTCATTTTAGTTTTAGTAAGTATGATCTTTTATCATTTTATTATAATTTATATTTACAATCTAGTTTTTATTTCAGTTTTTAGTCATTAAAATATTTAAAGAATGTACTGCGTATTAAAAGTAAATATTTAGAGCAAATGAAATTATGATTAGCTCGAGAAATCTCATGTGCATGTATTGTCAGCTCCAGCACTGTGTGTGTGTTTGCAGGTGCGCAGTGCTAACTATGAAGCAGACCCGTTTGTGCAGGAGTTTCAGTTTAAGGTGCGAGACGAGATGGCCCACGTGACGGGGCGCGTGTTGCCTGCACCCATGCTGCAGTACGGGGGCAGGGTGAGCTCAGAGCACTTTATGGTACCCTTCCTTTCAATCACCCTCATCTCTTTGTGTCTGTCTGTCAATGAATGAATGAACGAACTAGAGCCCTGCATTTGGGATTTTCTTTTTTTACGCCTCTAGGGCCAGGCTTCGGGCCAATTTTCATGTCATAGTTCAGACGGGCCTTGGGCCTGTTTTACGTTTCTCCTTATTTTTATATTTTAGACATCCATTAATTAGTGAAGAAAAGAAATTGGGGCTCTGGCTGGTGGAAACAACAGGAGTCTGTGCTGCCACGACTGAGAGCGGCTCGATGGTGTTTCGAGTCCGCGCAGCTGAAGAGTTCTGCGTTCAAACGCACGCAATACACTAAAGCTTGCCGCAACGCCCCAGAACAAGTAATTAGCATGAATGTGTCCGGGGGAAATAGTAAGGTACGGTGGCTGAGAAGTGCAAAACAAATCACGATTCTGAAAACAAAATAACTAATTACAAATGGAAATCAAAAAAATATATATATATCAGAAAACACTACAACAATTCAGAAAACATTATAACAAGTCAGCGGGCTTGAACCCGGGTCGACCGTGTTAAAAAGATATACTGGCACGCGATTTACCGTCTGCGCCACTAAAGCTAATGTCTTAAAATGACTCTGCTGTTTTATCTGTCATGCCTCCTGCGCATCTTAATTGACCGCTATCTCGTCCAGTCAGCGGGGAGTCATCTATTCCCAAACCAATGGCGCTGCCTCAAACTATACCTACCTTTTCCAGTTTGTCTGATTTGTCTTTGTGTTTTCTGACTTGTTATAATGTTTTCTGAATTGTTGTTGTGTTTTTTTTTTTTTTTTTTTTTGATTTGCATTTGTAATTTGTTATTTTGCTTTCAGAATCGTGATTTGTTTTGCACTTGTCGGCCACCGTAGTAAGGAGATATTTTAATTATTTACTAATACACTAGTAAGATGATGATCCTGATTCGCCGTCTCCTCATTAGACGCGCCTATAGAGAGAAGTGCATCACGGATTATGATTATAATGAAAACGTTTTGTTTTCAATTTGATTTATTTCGTTAAGTAGTAATTTAAAGCTTTCTATAGCTATATTTATCATGTCTGTGATCTATATATCTATAGATTTTATTTTAGGCAAGTCGTGATGATTTGAGAAGGATAAATTAATCAAACTGGCTATGATTAGCCTGCCGGTCTGCCGCTGGCCACTTGGGCGCTACTTTAAACGTATTTAACGAAAAAACGTATTTAACAAACAAAAAATGCTCTAAACGTTTTTCTAAATTAGCTTAATAAAAAAACGAAACGAAATATAATCACTTTGCCATTATATACAAATCTGAACTATTTTAATAGCTGAAAAATGAGCCGTTTTGGGAGAGAAAAAAAGCAGGCTCGGGTTGGACTCGGGCCGGTAGTTCTGATAAGCTGTCGGACACGGGCCAGGCTGGGGTCTAAGCGTCTCGGGCCGGGCTAGGGCCTAAATTTGAGACCCGTGCAGGGCTCTAGAATGAACGGCCCTCTTCAGGAGGAACTAACAGCTCCTAACCTGTGTGTGTGTGTGTGTGTGTGTGTGTGTGTGTGTGTGTGTGTGTGTGTGAAATAACTCCCTAAAAAAAACAGCTTGCAGTGATTTTTCTCTAGTTACTTGTTGGCACCGTTTAAAAATAAAAGTGTATATTTTCTTAGAGTAAGGCTTTCTGTTTAGTCTGAGATTGAATTTGTTTTTGTTACATTTACATGCTTTTAATTGACAGGATATCAGAGGCTATGGTAACTCGCAGTGTAACAGTGGGTAGAGACAGTTGTAACACTTTCATGTTATATTTATAGTTATGCATTTAGCAGACACTTTTATCCAAAGTATTGCATCAAAGGTATTCGTTTTATAGGTTTGTGCTGCTTACCCATAAAACAGAGATCATTGGAATCAAACCCGTGATCTTGGTGTTGCAAGCACCAACTATTCTGTCAGATAAAAGCGCATATCAATACAACGTCATTTATTTATGGTTATCTTTTTACTCAACATTTTTATATGAAAGTATGTCTTTAACTCTACTTGACATATAAAACTTTCACTTTTTCAAATCTTCATCTCTCTATCTTGTCTTCCCTCAGCTTTACTTATTTGAACAATGCTGAACTTGGTGTTATTACTCTCTGTATGTTCCTTTCAAGATTAATCGCTTTATGTACTCAATTGTAGTCTTTATAAAATCTGCTAAATGACTAAATGTAATGTATGTTATTATAATTTATTGTAGTTATTATATTTATAAATATATTATATTATCATATAAAATAGTTGCGAAATGATTTGTAAAAGTATGCAAATTATTGTTTTCATTTTAATTTCAATTAGTCTTGTTTATTTTTATTTATGCTTACACGTTTTTGTCCATTTTAGTTTGAGCTATTTTAGTACAAGTAACAAAAGTGATTTTTATGGTTTTGGTATGTTAACTATAATAACCCTTTTATATATTTATAATATTATAAATAAATAATAGCCTATATATATTATTAAATTTGCTGGTGTTTTTTTGCCATTTTTACAGTTTTAGTAAACCTTTCCTGAGCTACAAATATAATCTATTAGAATTAAAAATTATTATATTTTAGTAATGGTCTACAAATCTTTAGGTGCTGTATATGACTTTGAGTGATTTTGACAAAAATTGTATAAATATTGTTATAAGTGTTCATGTATAATGATATCAAATTATCATAAATATGTGGTGCATATAATATATAACAATTTTGATGTTTACGTAATTGTGAGCACAAGTATTTGATAACATTTTTTAGAAATCTAGTTACTATGCTAGCTTATGATTATGTTTTTTATTTGTGTTATCATTGTCTCCGATCTTCCCTATATACAGGCTTGTTTTGTGAAATGTACTTGTACAGTCACTGGACCGCTTCATGAGTTGCTCTCATGTTCAGTGTCGTGTCAGTTTTAGATGTATGCTGTTGTGTTTGTGCTCTCACACGTCCTGTGCAGCAGATCAACCGTGAGCTGTCGTTACAGAACCGCACTGTAGCCACACCCAGCCATGGAGTCTGGGACATGAGAGGGAAGCAGTTCCACACCGGCGTGGAGATCAAGATGTGGGCCATCGCCTGCTTCGCCACACAGAGACAGTGCAGAGAAGAGATCCTCAAGTAAGACGCCACGACATACTGGCTGTCAATACTGGCTTGTGTCCTGGATAAAAGTATCAGTGCCGCAGGATTTGGGGAGAAATCAGATTGAAATTTTTCTAATAAAAATTGTGATTTTAAAAGGCGGTTTGTTTAAGAAAAAAATATCCAGGTTTGCTACTGTATGTTTGTTTAAAGGGCTGCATAATTTGGCCAAAATTTAATTAAATAAATAAATATTAGCATGGCTATAAAGTAGTAGTAGTGGTAGTAGTAGTGGTAATGGTAGTAGTAGTAGTGATGGTAGTAGTGGTAGTGGTAGTAGTAGTAGTGGTAGTGGTAGTAATGATAGTGGTGGTAGTAGTAGTAGTGATGGTAGTAGTGGTAGTAGTGGTAGTGGTGGTAGTGGTAGTAATGATAGTGGTAGTAGTAGTAGTAGTAGTGGTAGTAGTGGTAGTGGTAGTAGTAGTGGTAGTAATGGTAGTAGTAGTAGTGATGGTAGTAGTGGTAGTAGTAGTAGTGGTAGTAATGATAGTGGTGGTAGTGGTAGTAGTGATGGTAGTAGTGGTAGTGGTGGTAGTGGTAGTAGTAGTGGTAGTAGTGGTGGTAGTGGTGGTAGTAGTGGTGGTGGTGGTAGTGGTGGTGGTGGTGGTAGTGGTAGTAGTAGTAGTGATGGTAGTAGTGGTAGTGGTAGTAATGGTAGTGGTGGTAGTGGTGGTAGTGGTAGTAGTGGTGGTGGTGGTAGTAGTAGTGGTGGTGGTAGTGGTAGTGGTGGTGGTGGTAGTAGTAGTAGTGGTGGTAGTAATGGTGGTGGTGGTGGTAGTGGTAGTAGTGGTGGTGGTGGTAGTGGTAGTGGTGGTAGTGGTAGTGGTAGTGGTGGTAGTGGTAGTGGTAGTAGTGGTGGTGGTGGTAGTGGTGGTGGTGGTAGTGGTAGTGGTGGTGGTGGTAGTGGTAGTGGTAGTGGTGGTAGTGGTAGTAGTGGTGGTGGTAGTAGTGGTGGTGGTGGTGGTGGTGGTAGTGGTAGTAGTAGTAGTGGTAGTGGTAGTAGTAGTGGTGGTAGTGGTGGTGGTGGTGGTGGTGGTGGTAGTGGTAGTAGTAGTAGTGGTGGTAGTAATGGTAGTAGTGGTGGTGGTGGTAGTAAGTGGTAGTAGTGGTGGTGGTAGTAATGGTGGTGGTGGTGGTGGTAGTGGTAGTAGTGGTGGTGGTGGTAGTGGTAGTGGTGGTGGTGGTAGTGGTAGTGGTAGTGGTGTAGTAGTAGTAGCAGCAAAATAATAAAAAATAAAATAAAAACAGTACTTTTGTAATAAAATTACTTGAATTAAAACAAATTAGGAAATGTTACTATTGTTATAGTTCGCTGTAAAATCACAATTTTACTATTTAAGAAAATATAATAATACAATTATTTTAAAATATACTGAATAAATAATAGAAATTACTAAATAAAAAAAAGAAATATTACTATTGTAATACTCTTTCATGTAAAATAAATCAAGAATTAAAACGAGGATAATAATAAAATGTTATAATATAATAATAATAAAATTTAAATAAGAATATAAAAATGTATTTAAAATTATACTAAATAAGTAAAAATACTATATATATATATATATATATAAATAAAAGCCCTATATATTTTTATATACCTATCACTGTAAAATAAATAAGTTGATTATTTAAGAAAAATAATATAATGATAATAGAAATGTAACACCGTTCATAGATATGGGAAGTGGGAGGTGGGAACCGTCGAATATTCAAATCATTTAATAATCAAAATAGACAAATACAAAAGAAAAGTAAAGCGGAAGCCCCTCGCGGCACACAAAACACAAAATAAAGTCCAGGCCTGGTCCTCTCTCATCTTGCACTGTGGTCACTCCTCGACCGGTGAGTGGCGCAGGTGTCGTTCATTATCATTAAACCGCACTCGTCACAATAAATAATAATAATAAAAACTATTTCTAAGATACACTAAATAAAAAGGAAAAATACTAAATAAATAACAATATTTAACTGTAAAATAAAAGAGCATTCAGAAAAATTATATATATATTTTTATATTGTAGTTTAATTTGTATTAAATTGTTTTATATTTTGATGCAAAACCACAAGAAGGTATGAACACAATACGGTGCTTCACTCTAAAACACGCATGCATATACTTATGAATTAAATCGCAGTCTTTGTGATTTGATCATTGCACGTTTTGGTTTTATCAGCAGTGCAGTACATTCAACACGATTTACATTTCTCCTCACAGGGGTTTCACGGACCAGCTGCGTAAGATCTCAAAGGACGCTGGGATGCCGATCCAGGGTCAGCCGTGTTTCTGTAAGTACGCACAGGGAGCCGACAGCGTGGAGCCCATGTTCAGACACCTGAAGAACACCTACTCCGGACTGCAGCTCATCATCGTCATCCTGCCCGGAAAAACCCCCGTCTACGGTAAGAGCGGCACACACACACACACACACACACCGAGCCGAACGCCCGGAGACTAATGAACACACGTTTGATCTGTGCAGCCGAGGTGAAGCGTGTGGGAGACACTCTTCTAGGAATGGCCACTCAGTGTGTTCAGGTGAAGAACGTGGTGAAAACCTCGCCTCAGACGCTCTCCAACCTGTGCCTCAAAATCAACGTCAAACTCGGCGGCATCAACAACATCCTGGTACCGCATCAACGGTTTGTAGCTGCTTTTTCAGCCTTATTTTGATCGACAGACCATAAACGGATCTGCTCGTTTTTAAACAGGCAGCTGATAACGATGATCATTATCATTTATTGCATGGATTCTCAAACTTTGTTTGACATAAATCCTCAGTGGGACTTCAAGTAAATATTTGATTGAAGTTAATATTTCAATAATTTATCACATTTGCATGACAGTTCACGATTCTCTGAAGTCAATTAATGATTAAATGGCATAAAGTAAACAGAAAAGTATTAAATTTAAGCAAGTTTTTGATTGTTTTTGTTTTAATATTATTTCTAAATATGAATGAATGACTTGGAAGAAGTTGTTTATTATTATTATTATTATTATTATAAATAGTAGTTTTAACTGTAAGAATGAAGACACAAATATAAGTGATTACTGTTGGAAATTAGTTTTTACTGTAAAAAAAATAATATATATATTTTATAATTATAATATTTTAGACTACACATTTTCAAATCATGTAACTTTTATTTTGGTGAAATACTGGTTAATGTTGTTATATCTTTAATAGTATATTTTAATTATAAAAACGAAGACAGAAATAAAGGCTATTAAAGTAAAAAATCTGATAAATCTGTTTTCCTATTTTGGTATTTGAATACAAGTAAAAAATACTAATATTTATGTCTTAAATTCTTAACTTTAAAATGTTGAAACTCTTAAAGCTTTTAACATTTCAAATCATCTATCTTTATATATTTATTTATTATATATATATATTATATATTTAGCAGAATTGTTGTTGTAGCTTTATCTCTGTAAACGAATGTAAGCTTTTACTGTTAAAATAAGAAAATGAATATTTGATGATGATAATTTTATTTGACCAGTTACAATACTACTATTTGTCTTAAATGCTTAACTTTCGAATATTAAACCCCTCAATCTTAACATTACAAATCATTAAGCTTTATTTTGGCAGAATACTGGTTAATTATTATTATTATTATTAGTAGTATATTATAGTATTAATTTTAACTCTTTAAAAATAATGTAGCCTATTACTGTTGAACATTTTTATAATTCTAATTTAATTTTAGACTACAAGTTAAAACTTTCAAATATTCAAACTCTCAAGCTTTTAATAATTCAAATCCTCTGTGCTTTTTATTTTGGTGTAGCACGGTTTCATTTTACATTCTATTTGAATATTTATTTGCGTTTCATCAAATCCCGAAACCCCTGCAGTTCACTCAAACCCTGATTTATTGACTAGATTACATACAGACAAAGCTGATTTGTAGACATTATACATCATTGCTAATGGCTGGTTTGTGATGGTGTTGAATATGGCTCATGAACTCTTAACTAATGTAGTGTGTTTGTGTGTGTGCTGTTTCTCAGGCCGTCAGTGTTTCAGCAGCCAGTCATCTTTCTGGGGGCGGATGTGACGCATCCACCCGCAGGAGACGGGAAGAAACCCTCCATCGCTGCGGTCAGTGTCGCTTAGAGCTGAACGATATAACATACATTATGTACAGCCAAACCAAAATGTATTCAGACACATCAACATTTCTCACACTATCACAGTTTATTCACTAGAGTTTAGAAAATGGTAATAAAATATGACTCGACTGTGTCAGAACAAATTCATCTTGATAATATCTGATAACTTTGATAGAAAGGTATGTAATGAATTCAGTTGAATAGCTGTCAGCTGTTGAATTTAAGTGCACAATTAGATGATACCAATTTAGGTCAAGCAATCACCAAGCAATGCTTCATTTAGTTCCGTCTGTGGTGTAAAGTTTTGCATTAGCAATTAAAGAAAAAACACTTAAAAACATGGTCAGGTCAAAGTGTCTGAATAATTTCAGTCCCAAGTTATCACTTTTACTGGTAGTCCACTGTATTAAGAATTTTTTGGGTATAATATATCGTAGTTTACTTTATTTTGCTATCCTCACTTACATGAATGGACTACAGCAGGGGTTGGCAAGTAAGTTTGGCATCGTGCCCGAAATAATTCGCCACTAGATGGCGGGCCAGAACATCTGATTATAAGTGACTTATTGGAAAGCTTTTCTACCACGTCCACATGACAAGCTAATAACATGGTTGTCAGCATTATAATAGCTGCTTTTTGTGGTGCAAATTTAGTTTATGATGAAAATAACTACGTTTTCGTCAGTTATTTTACCTACGGATCGATGCATTTCTTACAGATTTCTGCTCATTCGAAATCAGATACAGATGAAGTAGCACTGTAAGATTACATTTGTTTGAATGCATTATTGAGAGAGCGACTGCGTGTGAACAAGTGTTGTAGAACTTGTTTATATCATGCTTTCATCTGAAAATATTCAATATCTAGACCAGACGCAACGAACAAATTCCTTGAACTATAACTTCCCGCTCATGTCCATTGCGTCATCATATAGCCTTCACATTCTTCTGATTTGAGTGATCCTTCTCTATCAAGCTAGCTAAATATGAATATGTGAATTCTTGCTAAATATGCAGTTATATTACGGGTCGTTGGCATGAATTGTACTTGTGATGGTGGTGGAGCAAGTGAAAACCACGACGCTCCGACTCTTAAAATTCTGCTCCTCGCTCCAGTTAAAATCACACGGCTCTGCTCCGCTCCTTCTCTGATTGTAAGTAACTGTTGCTGTCATGACAGATTTGTTTCAGAACCAGTCGCTTTCAAAATAATCTGGCTGCGGCCGCCTGTTCCTGACCACTGCACTATAGTGACCTGCACCCACTAGTAAAAAATAATTATTTCATTTCATTTATATAGCACAAATAAACACAACAGGAGTTGACCACTGTGCTTTACCGCGTATAAAACTAAGATACAAGATAAAAAAAGAAACCAAGCTAAAAGATACAATGATAAAATCGTGATATACAGCTTTTTTGGGGGGGGCTGGAAATTTGAGCAAAAAAATGTCTGTATATAAAATAATTTGCTGAATTATATTATTATTATTATTAATAATTATGAAATGTACTTATAAGGGAAAGTACTATAAATGAAAGTTTAATTAACCCAATTAAAGCCAAACGAAGATATGAAGTACTTTCATTTATAAGTATGCACACACAGACATACATACACGCATAACAATATGCAGCATTTATTTATTTTCAAGAAATTCAACAAAAAGTCTATTTCTAAATAATCTACTAAGAATAAAAAAAATATATAAAATATCTAAAAGTAATCTTTTAGTAATTCACATTATGGCACACTGCACTTAAAAGTATAAAAACAGTCAATTGAATAGTGTATTATGAAATGCATAGTTGTGAATTTAAGAGAACCATTCAAAGCTGCTGTGAATACCTAATTCACAATTCATGGATGAAATCAAGCCCCACCATTTTTTTTAATATTCTGGTTCACTCAAAAATACATCATGTTATGGATGCTAGATGGACAAACAATGTATCATGTAGATTTAATATCTAAAAGACTGTGCACTTCACCTTCAAAGAGTCTTGTACCCAATTTTCTGTGATTCACGATCTGATTCTCGGTCCTTTCTTCCTGGTCGGACTGGATTGGGACAGCCGGGCAGATCATTAAGATCATGATGTTTGCGGACTCCAGTTAGAAATCTGGCTGCAGCATTATTGAACCAGAATTATATCTGGTGTCTGAATAATTTTTGGTTTGACCGTATATCTTATAACATTAAATAACATCATGACTATAAAATGTACCTTGTGTGTGTGTGTGTGTGTGCGTGTGTGTGTGTGCGTGCGTGTGTGCTGTGCGTGTGCGTGCGTGTGTCGTGCGTGTGTGGTGTGTGTGTGTGTGTGTGCTGTGTGTGTGTGTGTGTGTGTGTGTGTGTGTGTGTGTGCGTGTGTGTGTGTGCGTGTGTACGTGTGTGTGTGTGTGCGTGTGTGTGTTGTGTTCGTAGGTGGTGGGCAGCATGGACGCTCATCCCAGCAGGTACTGCGCCACGGTGCGCGTCCAGCGGCCCAGACAGGAAGTGATTCAGGACTTGGCCTCTATGGTGCGAGAGTTACTCATTCAGTTCTACAAGTCCACTCGCTACAAACCCACCAGAATCATCTTCTACAGAGACGGCGTGTCTGAGGGGCAGTTTAGACAGGTATTTACTGGTTTATCGCACAGAGAATCATTTCCGGTTAGCTTAAAAATACAACACGATACTTTATTTGTTCATAGGTGTTGTATTATGAGCTGCTGGCCATTCGAGAGGCCTGTATCTGTCTGGAGAAGGATTACCAGCCCGGCATCACATACATAGTGGTGCAGAAACGCCATCACACGCGCCTCTTCTGTGCCGATCGCAACGAGAGGGTGAGTGTGCCACCATACGGCCTTTTTAATGGGCCCCTGGATAGTCATATTTATCTAAAATTATGATGAAAGAAGGCTTATGATGGTGAGACTTCAGATGCATAGTGAACTTGAGTTCACATACGTGACAGGAAGGATCAGTCGTGAAAACAATGAAGGATGCGTGACACTGAATACTAACGCCCCTAACAGCTGCTGTATACACAAGTGTGCCAAAAAGGGGCCTTAATAAGTGTTGAGACACGACTTCTACGTACCAGTGTTATTTTAGTATTATTTATGTAGCATGTAGTATTTTGATTTGGCATTATTTGTATTTGTTCAGTTTTCATTAGCGTTAGTTGTAGTAATTTGTGAATTTTTACTAGTTTTTAGTTTTTTTTTGTATAATTTAGAGCCTATTGTAGTATTTATTTATATTTTGAATCAGTTTTTTTATTTTTTATGTTCTTTTTTAATTTAAATTTTGATTAAGGTGTTTTTGTTTTAAATATGTATAGTTTTTATTCATTTATATTTCATTTTTAGTTTAATTTAAACTGAATAAAAAAGAGAAATGTTGCTTTGGCAATTATCTGAAATAAAACAAGTTGGCAAGTTTATTTTATTTCAGTGCCAGAGCACTTTAAGTCCGATTAAGGAGAGTTTATTAAAAGCTCTGGAATGTCATCTGGTGAAGTGTTTTCAGACTGTGAGGCAAACCTGAAGGCGTTTGACGTTCATTGCATTCTTTAAATGACTGTTTATTTCCTCCACAGGTGGGTCGCAGCGGAAACATTCCCGCTGGTACGACAGTCGACACGGATATCACACACCCCTACGAGTTTGACTTTTACCTCTGCAGTCATGCTGGAATACAGGTACAGACAAACACATTTTCATGGTCTGAAATGTCACTTCCTCCTGCCTTTTAAGCTGCCCGCTGGTCCGGTGTTGTGTAAAATGCCTCCTTGTTCACTCCACAAACGATTTTGCATGCAGATTTGGATTTAGCAGCGTGAATAACTGTTATGTAATCCAGTACAGGCATCCGGTCTTGAGTATGTATGGGTGAATGGCACAGAATTACTGCAAAAAATCTCTTGACACATTATAATAGGAATATTTGTTTAAATGAATGGTTTATTTTTTCACGTTTCACACTTTGTTCTCAGCATTGTGACAAACTCAGTATTATGAGATGTTAACTTGCAATTCTGAGAAAAAAGTCGCAGTTACCTTTCTGTGGCAGAAACAAACTTGACTTTTTTAAAAACTCAGAATAGATGGAAGAAATCAGAATTGTGAGAAAATGTTACAATGCAAAAATCAATAAAATAGTTTTTTGCTAAATATAATTTTTTTTTTACGTCTTTGATAATATATATTTAATAATGTATATTTTCTTTATAAATGTCTTGTTTTTGTGAACATCCTAATGTGACCGCTCTGTCAGTCTGATCAAGCTACAGTATCGTACAAGATGTTTTTGAAAGCGTACCTTGAGAATTCGGCATGAGTTTGACTCTTCCTCTTTTCTTTGTCTTCCTCTCCTCAGGGCACTAGCCGACCCTCCCACTACCATGTCCTGTGGGACGACAACTGCTTCACTGCTGATGAGTTCCAGCTGCTAACTTACCAGCTGTGCCACACGTATGTGCGCTGTACCCGCTCCGTCTCCATCCCCGCGCCAGCCTACTACGCCCACCTGGTGGCCTTCCGTGCGCGATACCACTTGGTGGACAAAGAACACGACAGGTGTGTGTGCCAAAACCCAAATCTGGGGCATTGTCCTAGAGTAGCACTGTTACTGGTGATATAGCTAATGTATTGTTAGGTGAATTAGACCACAAGTTGTTAACTCCCAGCATGCTTTGCATCAGGCTGGATCAGGAGAGTAAATGTTGAAATAAGTGGTATTTTATGTCTTTTTGGCTGAAGGAAAAAACCTGTTGTTTAATGTTCAGTTAAATTTGAAAAGAGTTATGTTCATGTTTTGTGGTTTCCATTGTTAATTGAATTGAACATATTGAAATCTACTCAATAAGTTGAGATGGAATAACATTTGTTAAGACTAGAATCTAATAAGTTAATAATAAAAAAAATATATATATTTAAAACCGTTATTTTAGAATTGAGATAATATTTTGAATCAGTTTATATATTTATATTTTGTTTTCATTAAATTTTAAAGTTTAGTAATTTTTCAGTAGTTTAGTGTTTTTATGTCTCATTTTTATTTCAGTATTAGTTATTTTAGTATGTTAAGCTAAATTAAATTAAAAGGAGAAATGTTGCATGTCTTGTCAACTAGCTGAAATAAAGTTTTTCAGTTAATGTTTATTTTTCTTTAAGTAATGAAATCGTTTTTTATGGTTTTAGTTAACTCTAATAACTTTAACTTTCTAAGATAACTTTAATTTTATGTAACCACTTGCCTTAAAAGATTTAGTAAAATCAAAAAGCCATTTTTTTCAGTATAATACATTTTGTAATTGTTTTTGTCCTAAATTGCAAATTATGCCAGATCAGAAAAAATCTACATTTTGATGGTTTTGTGTTGTTCTGTGATCGCTTACGGTTTCTGTAACACAAGCTCCTTGCAGTTTTATTTTAGAATAATTGAGATAAAATTATAGTTTTCACAAAAAAAATGTATTAGTTTTAATTTTTATATTTCTCATTGTCATTTTAAATTGACTTAAAATATCTTTGTTGCACTCTGTCATTTTTATTAGTTGTTTTTAAAAATGTAGTATATTAGTTTTTATTTCAGTTATTATAGTTCATAGTTACATTTGTTTTTATTTTATTTGCATGTCATTTTTTACAAATATATTTAAGGAAAATGTATTTTATGGTTGTAGGAAACGCTAATAACCCTGCTCGCTCTTGTCTCTCTCAGTGCCGAGGGAAGCCACGTCTCCGGACAGAGTAACGGTCGGGATCCTCAGGCTCTGGCCAAAGCTGTGCAGATTCACCACGACACCCTGAGGACCATGTACTTTGCCTAAGCCAGCTCACATCCATCCCACGTTCGACTAATCATGCACACGAACCTGACAACCACATACACACGCCGTCACACCTCCCAAAAGCCTGTGCGTCCCTGTGGGTCGATCCCTGTGGCGATGGAAGCGCGGCCCGCCCCGACACTGTGCAGCAGGATGAGGAAGGCCTGCTTTAATTCCACACGTGGACCTCGGCACTATTATGCAATATTAAACCAGCCAACTGAGGCCGTTCTGTCATATCCCCGCCAAAACCCAAACCAAAAGGGAAGCCTATCTATGTCCCCGCTCCTCTTCCTGTCTGTAGACGTAACGCTTGATTACTGTCCCTGCCTGTCACGCCTTGTACCGTTTTCTAACAGCACTTTTGCCCCTCATTGCCCCCCCCCCCCCCACACACAAAAAAAACGAGATTGTAATGAAAGCGGATGGAAAGACTGAGTCCGGAAGAAAGGAAGTTTCGGGGAGCGTCTGCGGATAGAGGCGCTCACATTTGCAATGTACTTTCCTCCCGTTCTCAATTATTTTTGTAGCCAATGGTGACTTAACTACGTGTTAAAGTGTCAGTCGTGAAGAACCAATTGTGCGTTAGTGTTTTAAAACAGAAAAACAAGCTTTTATTGTTAGAGAAGTGCCATTGCCGAGCGTAAAGTACCCCACCGGGGGGCAGAAAACTGACCGTTTGATTTTTTTAAAGCAATTTTATGCTCTAGCTTTCATGTACTACAACTCAAAGTGATCATGTTTTGATGTTTTTTCTGGTTTTTAACACCCGAATTCCCTCCAATATCTATTTGTCTCGATCAAACACAGCTCCTAGCAGATTTGTCTCGTTCGCCTCCCCCCTGCGCTTTGTCTCGATTTTTAATGCATAGTCCATGTTATATGACAGATCATAGATAGTTTAGTGCAATAATCCATTAGCAGGATGAGAATACCTCCTGTGCAAAGACTCTGTGTGTGATTGGGGGGGGGGGAAGGCATCTGAAAGCGTGCGATGGACATTGCGTTGTTGTTTTTTTAAGATGGAGGGAGGTGTGCATGTTTGGCAGTTTTATTGTTTATGTTTAGTGAAATTACAGCAGTGTTTCCTGACGATTGACTATCGTGGGTTAACAAGTGCCTGCTAGAAATGCATGATGTTGGGAGGTCAGAAGTGGAACAAGCGCACCTCGTTTAGTCCAACCAAGGGCACAGTTGTGACCACGTTTGACTGTACGGCCTTAAAAAAAAAATCTCACGGTTTCAACGTCTCGACTTTTACTGCCCTGCCTGTTTCAAAGGATTCCGCTGCTGTTGTACTTGTTCGAGTTTGACTGACGGGGTTCATGCTTCAGTTGGCCTAAGCACGAGGGACCGACTGGGCCACGTGTTCAAAGAGAAGCTCTGGCAGCACCTGATTCGTGCTCGCTCACTGGAGGGCCACTAGGGGTCAGTATAGCATTTTACTTGAAGGGTGCAGTGAGCGTCTCTCCGTGTGCCATCTGAAGCATGTCCCGCTGTTTAAAGGTGATAATCTGCACTAAATAATGCGTAATGCATGGTGCTATTAGGTGCTGCCCATGGTGGCATCAGCAAATGGCAGAGACTTAATGTGTAAGATGGAACATGGGATGCATAAATGGTGCTGGTTGCATGTTTTTCTCTCACTCTGAGGAGAAATCTCTCATCAGGACAGAAATTTGATCGTTTTGTATGTTTGTTTGTTTGTTAGATATGCGTTTGATTTTATCGCGTAGAAAGGTACAGCACTGGGCCAGTCAGAAAACGATTATGGTCAGTTGCACGAAGCACTAGAAAGTGGAAGATGATAATGCACAACTTGTTTTTTGATAATTTCAGTCCCTTTAAAATCCAGATTGCAGTTTATACACTCAAATAAATTCGAAAGTATAAATAAGCGAATGACACGAATGCAGTAGGCTGTGATGGGTTTTTATAAAGTGTGCATTCGGACCTGTTGAAGAAGGTACACCGTGTTTTATGCCCATCAGAAGTGGTTTAAGTGAGCAGCGATACAGCAGCTACTGAAATTGCAACTTATTTTTTCTTTGACCTTCCCGAATGAAGCGGCTTATCTGTGCTTCAGAGCCTTGGAAGTAAACCGTCTGTGTGTGTGGATGCCAAACAGCTGTCAGTTTCAGAAGCAATCTCCATGAGGTGTCATGCTATTTTATTTTTGTGTAGTTTTAACTTCAAATAGATATATTTTACTAACCCTTGCCTCTTATTTAGGCAAGAAATGCCTCTTTAAAGGAATAGTTTGGTTAAAATGATCCTGAATTGTCATTTTTACTCACTTTACCCACAGAGATTATATAAAGTGCTGCACATGAGAAAAACTATGTGAGCTGCTGTTTTCCATGCAACAAGATGAACGGATATCTCTGGATATTAAAGTTAGTTGGGATGTAGATTCATTTTGGAGCTTGCTAGTAAAAATCAGTCCATTTTTGATGTACAAGTCAACAGCTTTTTGCAAAAAACATCACGAGGGTGAGAAAACATTGCACAATTTTCATTTTTCACCCAATGATTCCTTTAAAGCTGCAACTTGTGTTGCCTGAGTATGTTTTAACTGAAGAGTGTTTGTCTTGTATTGGCAGTAACTGTGGTAGCATATGTCGTGGGTTTGTAGCACATGAGTTCATTGCCTGACATGGCTTCCGTTATTCAGAAAGCTAGAAGCGAAAGAGTCGATGTATCTTCTCCTCTCATCTCGTCTTTTATTTTAGAGCTTTTGGGAGGATCTTCTTTTTGAGTCTAAAACGTACCACGAGTTCAAAATTCATAGAAAGTGCCTTTCCTCATGATGGTGCTGAATAATCTGAGACTAAAGTGAGAAATCAAAGAGCGTATTAGTCTTACTCTTACCTTGAAGAAGGTGTTGCACACATGCAAACACACACACATGTATTTATCTCGATCGGGAGGCTCGTAACGATGCCTCTTTGTATATTCAGATATTCTAATGACGACGATATATGCCAAGTATACGAGCAAACGGTTGAGATACTGTATTAGGAGTCCGGACCAATGCAATGGAAGCGTTCATATAGGTGAATGTGCTATCTTTAGACAGCGGGCAGAGCGGACACTCGTATGACACGGCCTGACCCTGGACAGGAAAGCCTAGCACAGCACTTTAAAGACTGCCACCCAAACAAAGAAACAAAGTCACAGTGCTTTGCTCTCCTTTTTCTGTCCCCCATAAGCCCCTTTTTCACATACTCCAGCAAAAGACGGTCTCTAGTGCTTGAAATCTTTACTGAGGGAAGGTTAATCATGTTTCGAAGGTTTACACAGGACCCCGGTGACGTCTTTTTTCGGACTTCACTATGGCTGCTTAGAAATGTTATTGTTTGTGTTGCATTGGCTGATCGATCCCTCTCAATGTGCAGTGACCCGTAGAACCCTAGACACGTACAGTATGTGTTTTGACCCCCCCGTGACCTGTATTTTGTCACATGGGTGCCCGTTGGTCCAGGAGGACATACCTCTACGAGAGATCTCAAAACACTGCACCTCACTTACCTTGGTATGCTGCATATGTTATTAGTGAAAGAAACTACAAATGGGTGAATCTCACCAAAGAACGCGTTCACACCAACATCACTAGACACAATATATTTAGCATAATGAAAATCCAGCAAAAAATTACATTAGTCAATATCGGTCACCATTGAGAATGATGGGAATTACAAAAAAACACTGTGCTTATCATGAAAATAATGTAATAATTGCATCGGTTGATAGAATAGGCTTCATTTTTGTCATGCAAAATGTAATTTCTAGTGAGCTACACATAAACAACACAAGGCAGAAATAAGAAATTATATTTTTCATAAAAAAATGAAGCTGAGTTTTGGACCATTATATTTAGGCATCGTGACTGTATTTTAAAGACAATTAAATGCACCCCTCTCTAAATTATCATTATTGTAATAAAAAAAAAAAAAAGATTATAACATTAAAATACAGAAACACTCAATTTTAGGGAAAATGTGCTTAATTGTCTTGTAAATAATGCCAAAAATATATTGGTTGTTAAAACAGGCTTAATTTTCCTCATGCAAAATATCATTTCTTATTTGTTCTTTTGATTTTGGAGGTGGATATGTTTTTTGAGATTCACCCAGATATTACTTTGATTACAGTATAATGCTTGACTAATGCCTGACAACAATATCCTTAACAATTTTAGATCAAGAAGTCTAATTGTAAGAGAGAAAAAAGTAGTTTTTAAATCATAACACGTATCTTTTTCTTTTATTGAGCCAACTTTTATTTTGTTGTCCTATTTAAATGTTTTGTTTTTCTTGAATATATTGGAAATATATATGGAAATATTTAACGGTGTATTTATTGAGGGAGTGCTTACGCGGCTGGAGTCTCCGCAGAGTTTGGGGGTCGGGGGGGTCGAACGGACGCCCTCCACATCCTCTCTCACACACACACACACACACACACACACACAAGCACAACCACAGAGTGGGCTGAAGTGTTCAATGACCTCACTTCCTCCTTGACCTTTGACTAGTTGTCTGTCGAGATGGTCCACCTCTCCAGCGAAGAGGCTCGTCGCATCTCATCTCGTTACGGGACGGAGAACCACACTGACTTTGTTATTCCAAAAAGAAGAGATAAAAAGCTGATTGTTTTCATCCAGAGCTGCTAAACTCTTACAAATGGAGTCGAAAGCATATTTGTCCTTCATCATTTGCTTGAGTTCAACTGTCTTCGTGCCAGAGAGGGTCCCATTCCACTCAGATATAATATATAAATATATGAGCCTCAGCCTTAACTGTACTCTTGTTTTTTTTTCGATTCGACTTGAGACGTCTGTCAAAAGGCCTTCGTCGTGCGTAGAGAGGCGTACTAACTAACTCCCTGTGCGGCGTCTGGGTTCTCTTTTAAACCACTAACTGTCGCGAGACGCTTGGAGACGCGGAGACGAGGCCGCTGTCTGTATCTCAAGCGTTTTCCAGGAGGACAGAGGCATCGAGCGCCGGACGAAGTTGCACCCAAAACGCCGACCCGTTTGAGTCGATTCCTACAAATGTTTACAAAACGGTTTACTGCAACGCAAAGCTCCAGCATTCCAAAAACGGACCGAACCATCCGATGAAACGTCTGTCCATCCTCCGTTTGTGTCGCTCGCGTCTGGCGTCTCATGCGGCTTCCGTCGCGCGCGCGCTCGCTCGTCCATGCTTAGCGAAAGAGTTGAGCCGGTGCGATCTCCGTGGCTCTGTCCTCCCTCTCTCTCTCTCTCTCTCTCGGAGTTCACAAAGAGTCTCTCTAATGTACCAAGGGGTGTTTCTTTTCCTTTGAAATGTCTTTCTTTGTTTAATAATACTCTCTTTGTAGATCAATGGCCTTTTAGTGTTGCTTTGCTTCAGTTTGGAGTGTATCTTTCACTAATACTTGCAATAAAAAGCTTTGCTTTTGAAACACAGACCTGGCGTTTATTGGCTCTGTCCGTTTCGTCCGATTGAATCTGTGTCGTGTTTGGATGTACAACCTCTTCTACATCTACAGAATGGGCCAAATGAAACCCTTCTCGATGTCCACTATTAATATTAGATATAAATGACAGTTAGTTTCTTAGTTATTGAGTGTAAAATGTCTTCGCTCTTGGCTGTCTGATCACAGGCCGTGTTCAGAACCGAGGACTAGCTCACTGCATACTGCACAGTACACACTACCTCCTACTCTTCTGTTGTGCAAACTGACACAAAAGTTACAAATGATCATCTTTATCTCACTTCGTGCATGTCTAATTCAGTGAGTGTCGCCCAGTTATTTAACTTACTTTTTCATATTCTGTCCAATTTTGTGTTCTGACATTTTATCTTTCTGCTGCATCAAATAATGAATCGATGATGATGCATTAAAATAAAACCATAAGGTCGGGTCAAGTGCATAGTGGAATACAGAGAATGTAGTCAATAAATAATCAGTGCATATAATAATCCGTATTATAATATTTGATTTTATATATATATATATATATATATATATTCTGAATTTTCATTTTCATTTGTTTCATTCATAATTGTTTTTTAATTTAGCTGTTTTTGTCATTTTTAAAATTGCCATAATTTCTATTCAGCTTTTTTTTATTTTAATTTGAGTAATTTTAGCGCTTTAATGTGTTTTGAGTTTATGCAGCATTTCTGAGTTTGGTTTCTAATTAGAAAGAAATATCTAAATTATTCTTGCAATATTTACATTTCATTTTATTGCAGGTTTATTTGTAGTATAGAAATGTTTATATTTTTACTTTTAGTCATTTTAGCACTTCATCTTATTAAATTGGAGTTCGTTGCAAAGCCGCTATTTCTAATTTTTGTTTTCACATTTTAATCTAATATGTATAATTTATTAAAGATTTATGAGATGATGCATAGAGTAAATCACACAAGATACTGAGAAATGAACTTCTGCAGCAGATATTAAAATGCGGTTGCAGTTATAGATAATATGAGAGATAAAGAAATAGCTTATTCATTTTTAAGTTTTTGTTTTAGTAATTTTATCACTTCAACTTCTTGTACTTGAGTTATATGCCAAAGCAACATTTCTAACAATTTGCTCAAAGCCTTTCTATATAATGCATTATTAAAGTATTTTAAATGCATACGTTTAGTCTTGTAATGCACCTTATAATGTAAGATATGAATAACTGTAACCACATACTCCTCTTTTCATTAACACATTTATAAAGTACAATGCATTAAAACATGACAAACAACCAGTTTCAGATGCAGTGAGGAATATGCAAATATTATAATGCATTTTAACTTTAGTTACAATTAATAATGAAAACACATGATGCATGTTTAGTGCATTGCATAAAGGCATTGTAACTTACTTGTCCAGTATTTGATTTGATTTCAGCTTTATTTAATAGTTTAAATCACTCAGTACTAGTCTGAACTTTGGCAGCAGATATTAAAGTCCCGTCACAGTGATGGATAAAGTGACCCGGAGACTTATTGATGTTTCGTCAGTGTCTCTTTAAGGCCTATAATGTGTTCTGTGATGAATCCCGATACTCTCTCATCTCATCACCTGACCTCAGCGCCTCATGAAAGCCACATCAAGCTGGACTTGGGTGATTTCTGTATCTGATTCCTGACCGCTGATTGGCTGAATGCAAACTTTGGAAGCTCTTTCGTGTCTGTGGAAGAATATCAAAGCTATAACGCTCCTCCGGGACTCTCTTCATGGGAAAAGAGCATGAATGTACTACAGCTTTCCATCTGAAGAACACAAACTGTACAGTAGTGACACGGCAGATACAGGACCAGAACAAGAGAGGAGATGAATGAGGGAATGTTAGAGAACACGGATCGAAAATCACCATTCTTTACACGTCTTTCATTCGTGAACACGCCGAGTTTTGACTTCGTAATTATGGAATACAAAAGAGCTCATTATGCTAATGTCATGCTGATGGAGTTGAGACTGATTACTGTCCAGAAGAACTCACACACTTGTCATCGGTTATGAAATATCAAGGTTAAAAGACTTGTGGCATGAAGTGTAGTCTGCGTGACCGGTTACTGGTCAAAACTGGCGACTTGGACAGCAGCAGACGTCTGATTGAGACGCAGTGAACGGTCACTGTTATAGGAGACATTTAGGGGACGATTTAGATTGATATTTTTAATTAGCCTTTACCGTTTTCATGTCATTTTCATTTCAAATTTTTCAAAAATACATTTGAATTTAATAGTTATTTTATTTCAGATTTATACGTGAGATGAAAATATATTAAAATTAATTTACTTTTTTAAGTTTTAGTAATTTTAGGACTTCAATTTATTATAATTGAGTTAGATGCCAAAGGAACATTTCTAACACTTCACTCAAAGCCTTTCAATATAATGCTTTATAAAATATTTTTATTTAGCCTTATTTATTAATTTATGTATGTGTAATTGACAAAGTGCTCAGTCTCTGTTGAGCTCTATAAGGGTGGATTTATCTGAAATGTGCATATTGTTTTATTTATTTATTAATATTTTTAATGAGCTTTTTTACATTTTCAGTTTTAGTAATTTTTATTTTTGTTTAGTTTTAATTTATTTTATGTGGTCAACTGGAGACTTAGTCTAATTGACATAAATTGACCAGTCACTATTATATGAGACGTTTAGGTGTGGATTAATCTAAAATAGAGCAGAAAATTCAGAAATGATTATAATGTGTAGACTCCTTGATCATGAGTTTTTCTATTTTTATATGGCTTCTTCTCAAATAAATTAAAGACCTATCAATTTGAGCAGATTATGAAAAAAAAGAAAGACCACACAAAATGACTTAGTCAAATGTGAATTTATTGATATGAGACAATTAGTAGTTTAGTGTCTGTCATATTAATGTCACAACAGACCAATCAGAATCAAGTATTTCAGAAAGGACTGCATTATCTGAACCTGATGATGCTAGTCTAACTTGATTGAATAAATATCTTTCCAGGAAGTCTAATAACATAACACAAGTGTATAATACATTGGTCAATAAAGTATAAAAGGTAGTGCTGAAAGCTTCAAGCGACTGGCGGTAAACTGTCCTGAGATCAGCTCACAGAGACTCTTCATACGGCTCTCTCAGTCTCTCTCTTCTGTTATATCCACGCCTGTGTTTCCTGCAGTGGACAAAACCGCACATTTAGGAGAAATCAAGAAACCAATGCATTTTCTTGTGTGATCAAGTGCAGTTGTGTTAAATGTGTAGTTTGATTCATTCATTGCCTGGGAACCATAATTGGACGGAAGAAAAAATCTAACTTTATTACACATTAGCCTATTGGATATTGCATGTATTATATTGCCATCTGAAGTGACTGGAGGTCATGCATTAGTGATGTCACTACAGTCGTGTTGGGGGATCTAAGAAGATCACGGTAAACGGTTAATCACGGTACATCGACGGTAACACTGAACCGGTTCAGACGTCAGTAGCTGGAATGAGACGTTCACACGAGATCTCCACACATCCTTCAGGTTCAAAACTATTTACATTCCATTCATTGCACAACGTTCATTAGCAAGGGAGTAAAAAAGATGGTTACTATAGTTAAAACAACAACAAACCTGGTTATAACACACGGTTCATTTTCTTAAGGGATTAGATTGTACAGGTACATCTAAAGAAATGTTGATGATTATGGCTTACAGATAATGAAAACCCAAAATTCAGTGTCTCAGAAAATTTGAATATTACATAAGATCAATAAAAAAGGATATTTTAAACAGAATTGTTAGGCTTCTGAAAAGTATGTTCATTTCTATGCACTCAATACTTGGTTGGGCCTCCTTTTGCATGAATTACTGCATCAATGCGGCGTGGCATGGAGACGATCAGTCTGTGGCACTGCTCAGGTGTAATGAAGCCCAGGATACTTTGATAGCGGCCTTCAGGTCATCTGCATTGTATATATACTCTCTGGGGTTAAGGTCAGGCGAGTTTACTGGTCAATCAAACACAGTAACACGATGGTCATTGGACCAGCTTTTGGTACCTTTGGCAGTGTGTGCAGG
>CM049823.1:32615563-32635563 GCA_027422435.1 Schizopygopsis pylzovi | reverse complement strand
AAGACATTTCTTCTGTTTGATTAAATCACACAAATCAGTTTAAAATAATGAATAATGACATCCTCGTGTGAGCTAACTGAAAATGATTGTGACGCTGTTTAAGCATTGCTATAAAAGTCTACTTTTTAGAAATATTTTTATGATTTTTAAACTTGAATCTTAATTTGTTTATCACTACAGCGCAAATGGATGACAGGTTTGTGCTTTTTGTATGTTTTGCATGAAATGATCTTTTCAGCTGATGTGCGTTTCTTCATTAGAATTATTAGTTGTCACTTATTGTTTGCAATATTTCACATTAAAATTAAGTTTGTATAAAAAGTGAGCATTATAGGGTTAAAAATTGTATAAAAAAAACAAAGTAGCACACATGAGTGTTTAAATGCAATAAATGTAGATGAGTTTGTTTCTTCATCAGATTTGGAAAATATAGCATTGTATCACTTCATCAATGGATGCTCTGCAGTGAATGGGTGCCGTCAGAATAAGAGTCTTTATCAGCTGTTAGGACTCTTATTCTGACGGCACCCATTCACTGCAGAGCATCCATTGCTGAAGTGATATAGATACCTGAGAAGACAAAAGCTGAAACAGATCCACGATTAAGGCGTTTTTAACTTCAATTTAAGGTTCTGGTCAAGATATGAGTCCATAATCCATAATAACGCTCCCTCCAGTGAAAGTCTCTCACATTAATATCCACCAACACATTTGTTTAGAGCTGTTTTGGCTCATACATGGTGCTTGATCTGCAGATTTCTCTCCTGATTCAGACAACATAAAATGTTCACTGGAGGAAGCGTTATTATGGATTATGGACTCATATTTTAGCTGGAAGCGATGGTTTTAAGGTAAAACATCTTAAGGATGGATTTGTTTCATACAAACATGCAACCGTTTGCTTCATATGTTATTGATGGACTGGAGCGGTGTGGATTATTGTGATGTTTTTATCAGTTTGGACTTTCATTCTGACGGCACCCATTCACTGCAGAGCATCCATTGATGATGCTGCATTTTTCCAGATCTGATGAAGAAACAGGCTCATCTCCATCTCGGAGGGCCTGGGGGGGGCCTTGGAGGCATGTTTGGGAGAACTATTCGTTTAAGTGCAGAATTGTTTGCAGAAGAACAATAGCAGGAAGTTTGAGGAATATCAGTACAGCGCATGTGAAATGAATTCAAGGCTTTCGCTGATCTTACGATACTGTTGAACGGTTCGCTGTGCAGATCGTCTCTGTCCTGACTGGTCTGTAACCGTGACCGTGTAGACGCCGGCGTCTGCTGCTTGATAATCTCTGATCTTCAGCGTGGCTCCCTGTTGTTCCAGTGTTACTCTCCCATCTGAGACTTTACGAGGAAACTCAGCCAACGCTAAACCTGTCCCAGACGCCTTTGCAGCGTGGTCCCATGTCACTTTAACAACATGTTCACGATCCAGCAGCTCGATTTGTGCCTGTAGGGTCAGATCCTGGCCTTTGATTACATACAGCGCCTGCTGGCTTGTGAAGCGGACGGACAAACACTGGCCGCTCCAGAGCCCTGCCGTTACAAAATACATCATAAGACACATCTCTCATTCTGATTACATTGATGCAAACGCATTTAACTTCAATCACAAACACGTGGCTTTATAAACCTGTCAACAGCAATATAAAACACCAACATTCAATACAATAATATAGTTCATTAATCTAACTACAGACTGTACATGATTGCAAAGAAATATATAAAAAAAAGGAAATCTGTATTTACTTAATTATTTAAAAAAAAACAAACAAACAAAAAATCAAGAGATATTATCATCAATGTTGAAAACAGTTGTGCTGCTTATATTTTGTGGAAACTGAAATATACTTTCAGGGTTCTTTAAATAACATAAAGTACAAAATAACTTAATTTATTAGAAATATAAAAGAAAAGAATAAAGACACCAACATTCTTTTGTTTACATATTTATATATAAATATAAAAATAATATAGCTCATTAATCTAATATTGGATTGTTTATGTTTGCCGAGAAATGTAAAAAATGTTTTATGTTTTAATTTTATTTAAGTATTATTATTTAATTATATATAAAGCTGTTCTGTTATTATTATTATTATTATTGTGTTTAGTTTTTTGTGGACATTTATATTTTTCTGGATTCAATGAATAGAAAGTTCAAAAAATAATAAATAAATAATAAAATTAATTAATCTAACGTAACGGGCTCTATCTAGACTGTTTATGGTAGCCAATAATTGTAAATGTTAAAAAAAGAAATATAGTTATTTATAAAAAGATTGTATTTAATATAATTAATAGTAACCATTTATATTTTTGTAGAAACCGTGATTGAAATGCATTTATTTGAAATAGATATATAAAAAAACACCAATATTTATATAAAAAGTTACAATTTTTTATTAATTACATTTACATTTATGCATTTAGCAGACGCAAAGCGACTTAAAGTGCATTCAGGCTATAATTGTTTTTGTCATAATTCAACTGTAGAATGTTTATTCTTGCCAAGAAATGTTAAATGTTAAATAATTAGAATTATTCGACTACTAATCTAAATAACAGAGGCATTATTAAGCCTATGCAAATTAGTCATTTGCTGTGCAAGAATCATTTCTATTATGATGAGTTTTGAATAAAGCTGTGCTGCTTAGTATTTTTGTGGAAGCAGTGATACTTTGAGGAATAGAAAGTTCAAAAGAACAGCAGAAATCAAACTAAAAATACACTTTGGCTGCTGAATACTCAAGTGGCCAATCAGAATCAAGTATTCCAGAGAGCCGTGAAACACATTCCACATAAACATACAAAGACATGCAGAATAACTCACAGCAGATGTGCAGAAGCAGGACAGTCCTGACCGATCGCTGTAGTCGTGCGTCCATGTCACCTAGAATAACAAGACTGATGCTCCTCATGCATTACACGCGACCAAAGTTCAGACACAGTCACTGTATGAGTTCATAACTCACCTCTCATAACTTCTGTATCAAGAAGCTCCTGTCCCATAAAAGCTCTAGAGCGAAGCGCCCTCGGTAAACATGTGGCTAGTGTCTCTGCAGGACGGGTGTTTTCTGTGAACTTGTGCTCAGTTCACAGAGTTAAAGGTCTTTAGGGCGTCACCGTGTTTGCAAACGGAGCCGTTTCCTTTTCCCTTTTCCTGTGGAGTAAAGCCTCTGTTCTCTTTAAACAAGCACACACACTCCACGCTCAAGATCCGTTCAGACTCGTTTATTCTCTGAACAAACTTACACATGCTCCAAAAGCAGATTCACAACAACAAATGAGGTAGAGAGCAAATGAATAGCAGCTGTATTCATTTTTTTGTAAACAAAACCGCTTATATTTCTCAGATCCAGTAAGCATTTGAACAACTCACATTTCTAAAGCTTAGACAAATGAACAGAATGAGTCATTCTTTACAATGAACACAAGAACAGTTTTTTGCATAAAACAAAAACTACAGTTTGACTGAAAAATACAAAAAATAGTAAAGTGCTGAAAAACAAGTGAATGTTTAGCAGACCAAGAAAACATCATTTAAATCTACAAGCTGAAAACTGTTTGAGAATTGCATATTATTGAGTTACAATAAGAATGGAAAACATTAAAAACATGTTTTTTTTACAATGTTTAGATGAAAAATAAAACAGTGGAAAAAGAGTGGATAACAGTAATGCAGTACCAAGATAGCTAAAATAGATCCATCAATCAAACGAAATTATAACAATGAAAATGTTTATAAATAAAATAAAATGCTCTCTGTGAGTGTATGTGCAGCGGAGATCTTAGGTTAATTTGTGAAATTAGGTTGTCATCACAAGCTTTTCTCTGCCTACTCCCTTCTCCTCCTTCTCCTTCGTCTTCTCCTTCTTCTCCTTCTTCTTCTTCTTGACAATTAACCTGAACAAATATGAAAAGGAGTTTAAATAAACAGACTAGATCTGAGCAATGAAGGTAAAATATTACATCTACATATATTTTTTCAGCACTTCAGACAATATTTGATGCATCTCAAACTAATTTTTATAAATAAAAAAGCAGTATTTTACAGAGCAGTATTATTTTAGTATCACTGAGATAAAATTGCAGTTTTCATTAATAATGAGTTCTTTTTATGTCCATAAAGCTTTTATATTTGAGTTATTTTGGTCAAGAGAAACTAAATGAAAATGAGAAATATTTCCTTGCAACTAGCTTAAATACAAAAGTTTATATATTTTTTTAAAACTTTATTTCAGGTAACATTGTTTCAAGTGACAAAAATGTTAGGTTTTTTTTAGTTAACATTTTTGAGTGATGACAAAAAAATTGAATCAAATTAAAATCAATTCAGCTCATCAAATTTTTCAACTCTACCACCCTTTGTGTTACTGAAGTCTACATCAGAAACACTATTAAACTAGTCTAATGAAACGCATTGGTCAAATACAAACGAAATTTAAATTACCCAAATATTCAATGATCTACTGTGAATACTTGATATATCGCCAGCAAAAAAAGACACAATGTAAAACAGAGTAGAGGTCTTACCAAGACACACAGATCGTCACTGCTATTGCTGCTATTGCTCCAACTCCAATCAGTCCCTTACAACAGGTCTGAGATTCTGATGAGAGTCGAACACAGAACATTAACACCAGCTGTAGAACAAGCTGACTGACATTACTCTCACACTTTCATCATACTTTGACATTACAAGCACAACTACAAGTATGCACGGTGGCCGAGAGAGCTCAACACGCTGCGACTTCAGAAAACACCTGCGAATAGAAAAAGCACCCGCAAATCAAGAAAACATCTTCATCAATTTGACAGCAGGTGCTGCAAACGCTCACAACACAAACAAATAAAGAATTGTATTTGTAGCATGTTTCTTTTTTTGGTTGTGTTGTGGGCATTTGCAGCGTGTGTGTTATAAAATTGACGAAGTTGAAGCAAGTTGAGCTCTCTCGGCCACCGTAATTATGGGGCCCAAACAAAGCAGTCATTTAATGCACACTGTATAAAAACACGAAATATGATTGAAAAAAAACTGATCTTATGCTCTAGGATTTGTCAGGGTTCCTATGAGAGAGGACTCAGATGCAGAATGAGTGGTGATTGTTTATTTACAACACTACTGACAAGACAGGAGAAGGTGAGGAAGGATGTGAACACAGTCCAAACAATAGGCAGGGACAGACTAGTAGACAGACATACTGAGAGAACGGCCAGAGTCCAGTCCAGGATGGTAAGTCCACCAGAGAGCAGAGAAGCTCAAGGCCGGTGGTTAGCAGCGGTGGCCAGACTGGAACATGTGACGCAGCTATTCCACACTCAGGGTCTCGCTAGTACTGCACAGGATCTCAGCCTGCAGGACAGGACAGTACCGGAGAGGACAGGACAGGACAGGACAGGACAGTACCGGACAGGGCAAGATGAGACTAGGGACTGACGAGAGACTAAAACAACAAACAACTAGGCTGGGAATACGCAGAATCACAGGACTGCTAGACAGAGCTAGCAAACACTGACGTACGCACAACGAACAGGCAAAATAGGAGGGAAACCATATAAAGGAGAGGAGAACATGAGGAACAGGAGGACATTCAGACAAACAAGGACTAAACAAGGGGGCGTGGCAACAGGAAACAAGCAGACAGGATGAAAGGAGCACATGGCAGACAACAACAAAGACAGAGCCATGTGTTCACACACAACACAAACAAGGAAACATTAAACGGTGACAAAACAGACAAGATCCCGACACGATTAGTAGTAGTAGTAGTAGTAGTAGTAGATTTTCTCGTTTGGCTGTCAACAGAGGTAGTCGCTTAGATTTCACTCCCCGCCCTACCCTTTTTTTCCTCCCTGCTGGCTTCTGCTGTCTCGTCTCATCTATTGAAGAGACTCCTTCTGCACGGCTCTCCAAACTAGAAAATTATGGATTTGATCAACTGGTCTCTCAGCGAAATTTGGTGATTTCAGAGATCAGAATGGACAAAGAGAATGAGCTGTGGAAATTTTGCAGCTGTTCGCCCCAAAAGTCATAACAACTTAATCTTATCTTTCTGGCTCCCCGTACCAGCGCCTTGGCCAAGGCCGTCTGGTTTCACCACCCTGAGAGAGCGATGCAGTGAAGACTCTCTTGCTCCCTTCCCCCATTACAGACATTACTCCCCTCCCCCATTCAACTGCCTCTGAAATGCTTTGTACCGCCACTAGGGCGAGCAGGTCTGAGACCGGCGCCGCATGGCACTGGACCGGATGGCTGCTTGCCAGAGCTGGATATGTTTCCCCCTGTTGCAATGTCATGTGTTTATGGTATATGTGCTTTTGTGCTGAGGTGTTTTTTTTTTCTGTTCTCAGACTGTACTCCAAATGGAGCATAGTCTGGGGGTTAAAAAAATTTTTTTTCCGCCTCTCTCTCCTCATGTAAAAAGCTGTATTTTCTAAATACCCTGTCTCCTGTTCTGTCTACCCCGCATATGTATGTTGTGTATGTATGGACAGGTTGATGGCTAATTTCGCTGGTACTTGTACTAGTGACAATAAAGGGCTACTACTACTACTACTACTACTAGTAGTAGCCCTTTATTGTCACTAGTACAAGTACCAGCGAAATTAGCCATCAACCTGTCCATACATACACAACATACATTTGACAACGGGGCAGACAGAACAGGAAGACAGGGTATTAAGAAAAATACAGCTTTTACATGAGGAGAGAGAGGAGAAAAATAAAATAAAAATTTAACCCCCAGACTAGGGATGGGTATCGTTAAGGTTTTAACGGTACTACTACTCTTATCGATACTGCTTATCGATCCGGTGCTTTAACGGTATTCTTATCGGTACTTTTTGTTATTTTATATATATATATATAATATACATACATATATACATACATACATACATACACATATATGTATGAAATATATATTTCTATGATAGATTAGCAGCTTAATTAACATGGCTTTATATTCTGAGATGTTAAATAAATATTTCATTAAATAAATATAAAACATCAATTTGTAAATGCAGCAGTGTGCAGGCATTTTTTGTGTTTTATATACATAAGATAAGATAGAGTAAGAACATGAACAAAGAAACAAAGTTAAACAAACTGACAAATATACCATTTATTGTGTGTGTATTTGATCGTTTGGACGCGCCCGAAGCTTGGAGCGCGCCGCGCACGCACACACACACACATACGCGCGCAAAACACACACACACACACGCACACACACACACACACACACACACACACACTCACACACACGCACTCACACACACACACACACACACACGCGCGCAAACACACACACACACACACAGGGGCGCGGGAACAGGGGGTGCTGAGGGTGCTGCAGCACCCACTGTTTTTTTCTGTGGGCAACTGTAAACTGTTGTGAATAAAAAAAATATATAGGCTAAATTTGTTATAATAAAGATTAATTTAAAAATGTATATGGTTGCTCCGATGTTTATAACATTTAGTTTACATTGGCTATTTTGCTTTCTATTTCTATGTGATCTTCGACATATTTACCATTTGCCCATTAATTTAACAGTTGTAAGAATTAAAGTTATCAAAGTTATTAAACTGATGCAGGGCTATTTGATGCGCACGTTGCGCACATCCTGTCAAATCACGCACGCAGCACTGCCAATGCTTGCTTTTATGTTTGTGAATGCTATGATTGTGTTGAAGAATTTGTAGGTTGTGGCTTAAAAGCGGAACATGGAAATATCATGGATGTACTTTTTTTTTTTTCTTTTTCTCAGCGATATGAGTCTTTCCCTTCTCCCAAAACAGCTTATAGCTAAAATAGTTCAGTTTTGTATGTAATGGAAAAGTGATTAGACGATGTTTCGTTTTTTTTTTTCTTCATAAAGTTAATTTAGAAAAACCTTGGGAGCATTTTTTGTTCGTTAAATGTGGCTAGTGTCTCTGCAGGACGGGTGTTTTCTGTGAACTTGTGCTCAGTTCACAGAGTTAAAGGTCTTTAGGGCGTCACCGTGTTTGCAAACGGAGCCGTTTCCTTTTCCCTTTTCCTGTGGAGTAAAGCCTCTGTTCTCTTTTCAAACAAGCACACACACTCCACGCTCAAGATCCGTTCACACTCGTTTATTCTCTGAACAAACTTAAACATGCTCCAAAAGCAGATTCACAACAACAAATGAGGTAGAGAGTTATTCATTTTTTTGTAAACAAGACAGTTTATATCTTTAAGATCCATAGTAGCCATTTTAACAACTCACATTTCTAAAGCTTAGCCAAGTGAACAGAAACACTCATTCTTTATGAACACAAGAATATTCTTTTGACATTAAACAAGAACTTTAATAAATCTACCAAATGGAAAAACTGCAGTGAAACAGCAGGGAAAAAACGTTTAGATATTAAGAAAACATGGTACCCTGAGAACATTTAAAGTGAATATTGTTTGAGAGTCACATATATCCAGAGTCGCAGGAACAGCATTTCTGCTATTCCAATAAAAGTTCACCATTAAGTCATAAAAAAGAGGGAAAAGCTTATGATGTGATGTGAAATAGTCCATAAGTAAAATATATTAAACCAAAATTGTTACAATAAAACTGTTTGAAAGTATGTATTTACAAGTAAATAAATAAAATATAATAAAATGTTGTCTGTGAGTGTACAGTATGCTAAATAATGGGACCGTTATTGCATTTCTTCATGACAATGAACCTGTAAAACAAAAGTTTGTCAAAAGACTAAGATTAGGGAATATAGCCTAAATATTATATCTAAATCATTTTTTCAGACTTTCATCTCAATTTATATTTACATTCTGATGTATATGTAAAGTTGCCAACTTTAACACAGTTTGTAACTGAAGTCTACATAAGATGATATTAAATCAAAAAACACTATCATGAAAGTATTCTAATAACTTTAAGAAACTCTGTGGACAAATAAAAGCTGCATTTAAATGATAGTGTATACAAATATTCTGAGATCTGTTGGGAATATGTGATATACAGGTATATTACCCAGTCCTAAATGAGATATATAATGTAAAAGAGTAGAGGTCTTACCCAGCCACAAGTGCTATTACTGTTCCAACTGCAGTTACAATCAGTGCCACACAACAGGCCTGAGATTCTGAGGCAAACACAACACATTAAAAGCAGCTGTAAACAAGCTGGCTCACATTAGAAATTACACTCACTGGACACTTTATTAGGTACACCTTGCTAGTACCGGGTTGGACCCCTTTTGCCTTCATAACTGACCTAATAAACTATTTTGGAGTCAAGCAAAATGTCACCGGGCCCCAGCATCATTTTAATCATACGCTAGATTTAATTATATCACATTAAATTGATCTTACTGATATAGATATCGTATTGAATTAAATTGAATCTAGATGCCTAAATGCATTGAGTTGCTACCATGTGATTGGCTGATTAGAAATTTGTATTACCAAGCAATTGAACAGGTGTACCTAATAAAGTGTCCGGTGAGTGTATATGCCAAGTGAAATCCACTTAAAGAAAACGTCTCGGGTTACTTGCGTAACCCTTGTTCTCTGAGTAGGGAACGAGACACTGCATTGACCGCTTCGGGAACGCCTCCGCGTGACCGAGTCTTGAACCCATATAGAATCACGCCAATTCATTGGCTGATGGCGCGACGCCGTCTCTGACGCAATGACGTCGTCAGGTCATACTGGCGAACGCGCCATCCACTCCTCAGATTTCTCTGCCGAAAAGAACCCTGTCGGCAGCGTGAGGAGCTTGGCAGCAAACGCAGTGTCTCGTTCCCTACTCAGAGAACAAGGGTTATGCAAGTAACCCGAGACGTTCTCTTTCATAGGTAACTCAACACTGCGTTGACCGCTTCGGGAACGATATACCAAACACGCCAAGCTGGAAGCGCTGCCTATCTGGCACAATAATGAACCCACATACGGTCGGTTCAAACAGACAGGACCTGAGAACCTGGAGCCGTATCAACGTCAAGGTTGTAAAACCTGACAAAGGTGTGTGGAGAGGAACATCCTGTTGCAACACAAATATCCTCCAGGGGAACCCCTCTAAAAAGAGCTTGAGAGGAGGCTACGCCCCTAGTAGAATGCGCCCGAAGACTAAGAGGTGAAGGGAGTTTCCACGCCTCATAAGCCAGCGAAATTGCGTCTCTCACCCAGTGAGAAATCCTCTGCTTTGACGTGGCAAGCCCGCGGTGACCAGCACCAAAACAGATCAATAACTGGGGAGATTTTCTCCAAACCTTGGAGCGATCCACATACAGCTTCAATGCCCTGACCGGGCAGAGCATGTGGAGTCTCTCATCCTCACTTGAAGCAAAGGGAGGGGGATGGAAAGAGTGAAGCGTGACCACCTGAGATCGAAACGACGTGGACAAGACCTTGGGAATGTAACCCGGCCTAGGCCGCAGGGTAACTTTGACTAGACCCGGGGCAAAGTCCATACACGTCTCACTATCAGAGAAAGCCTGCAGATCTCCAACTCTTTTCAGTGACGTAAGCGCCAGCAAAAGAACAACCTTAAGAGTCAGTATCCGATCCGAAGCTGACTCTAAGGGCTCAAAAGGGGCCGTCACTAGTCCTTCGAGGACGACTGACAAGTCCCAAGAAGGAACTGCCGTAGGGCGAACAGGCCTAAGGCGTCTGGCCCCACGCATGAAGGCGGAGACCATCCGATGCCTCCCCAAGGGGATCTCATCCAGCTCTCTCCGAGCTGCAATGGCCGCTACATAAACCCTAAGGGTGGTAGCAGCCGCCCCTGCTGTCAGCCTTTCTTGCAAAAACTCCAGCACTGGACCAACAGGGCAGTTAACTGGGTCAATTGCACGAGTCAAACACCAGGATTCAAAGACGCCCCACTTGGAAGAGTACAGCTTCCTAGTAGCGGGGGCTCTGGCACTGGCTATGGTTTCCTGAACTTCGTCAGGCAAATCATCAATCACAGCCCTTGGCCCTGTATGGGCCATACCCACAACTTCCAGAGTTCTGGCTGAGGATGCCAGATCTTGCCCTGAAGCTGGGACAGCAAGTCCCGCCTGATCGGAATCTCCCAAGGAAGCCGATACAAGAGGGGAGTTAGCTCCGAGAACCAGGTCTGGGAGGGCCAGAATGGGGCTATGAGAAGGAGACGGGCACCGCTCACCTTCACTCTGCATAGTACTGCCGGAATCAGCTTTATTGGCGGAAACGCGTACAGACTGGCAGTCGGCCATGGGTGGGCGAACGCAACTATGCCCAGAGTCGTCGGGAAACTTAGGGAGAACCAGAGCGGGCACTGGGATGACTTTTGTAGAAGCAAAGAGGTCCATCTCCGCTTTTCCAAACAGATCCCAAATCTGGGATACCGTCTGACGGTTCAACATCCATTCCCCGGGCTCGAGCTTCTGTCTCGACAGAAAATCGGCCGCCAGGTTCAGTACTCCCGGAACGTGAACCAACCCTCAAAGAGAGGAACTTGTCTTGGGACCAAAGGAGAAGATGGCGCGCAAGCCTGTCCAGGGTGCGCGACTTCGAACCTCCTTGGCGGTTTATGCCTTGGGACACAACCGCCATATTGTCCGTCCTGACTATAATATGATGCCCCCCGAGAACGGGGAGAAACGCTGCAGGGGAGAATCGACTGTGTCCCCACACACGTGGCCCGCTGGCGGCGAAAGGACGGACTGTAGCGGGGGAAAGACAACGTGTCCCCCAACTGCCAGACCGAGAATAAATGAGGATGAACTCATCCCGCACGCCAAGCCCCTAGGGGCGGCTGTGACGGTTTTGAGTGAGGAGAGCACGATTGAAGCGGGCAGAAACGCTTTTGCGGTCTGACCTCGCCCCGTAGCGGTGAGACGGCTCTCCTCTGAGGTTTAGCCACAAATGGCGCTCTGCGGCCACCGAACCCCCCATAAGGTCCGTCCTAGCCCAGGTCGCGGATTCACGAGAGGACGCGGAGGCCTCCGGAGCGCGACGGGGAAGAAAATGGATGACTCCTTTTCACACACCTCAAGCTGAGAGCGGAGGGTTATGAGACGGAGATTCTCACAAATTACATTCAAATCCCATAAACCGCATGCGTGAACCCGAAACATATAATTTTACTTATCTGTGCGGGTCATAGCGAGCGATGAATCGCGCGCACGGCGGTTGACAGCGACGAAACTCCATGGCACTTCACCGCGAGGAGAACAAAGTTCCACAGAGGCAGTCGCCGAAGTGCAAACGGATAATCGTAAGGGTAGTAGATGGGTAAGAAATCGCAACAACGAAGGGCAATGTGACCGCTTCGTGAAGGCAGAGAAATCTGAGGAGTGGATGGCGCGTTCGCCAGTATGACCTGACGACGTCTTTGTGTCAGAGACGGCGTCGCGCCATCAGCCAATGAATTGGCGTGATTCTATATGGGTTCAAGACTCGGTCACGCGGAGGCGTTCCCGAAGCGGTCAACGCAGTGTTGAGTTACCTATGAAAGAGAACATTTACATCTCAAGACATGAATCAAACAAACAGCCCAAGCAACAATTACAGCCTCAAACACAACAGTGATTTCATGAGCACTGCGTTTAGCATTATTTAAAGGGGTCATATGATGCGATTAAGTTTTGCTTTCTCTTTGGAGTGTTACAAGCTGATTGTGTATAGATATGATCTCTGAAGTTGCAAAGACTAAAGTCTCAAAACCAAAGAGATATTCTTTATCAAAGTTAAGACTCTGCCACGTCCCCCTAAAACGGCTCATTCAAACACACCCCCACATGTCTACATCACGGTGTGGGAAGATTTGCGTAATGCAGCCCAAATGTCCACGCAAGGCAAGAAGGCGTGGTTTCAGTACACGTGGTTACATGGGACAATTACCTCTGAAAATTGAATTTTAAAAATGCCATGCGTTCTTGAACAATACCTTCTTGTATTTGATAATGCGTAGTCACTGTCCCCAGGCTGCTCTCGATGATGCAGGTGTAGTTAACGCCCTTAACCTCAGCGATGTCTAGTCTCCTGCCATCTGCTAACAGGGCTGTTTGATTGGTTACTTTAACGCCATCAACCAGCCATGAAAACCGAGGGCTGTCCCACTGCTTCATGCTATGATTATCCACAACACACTCCAGCAGGCGCGTAACTGACGCCTTTAGAGGTTCCACTGAAAAGAAAAGAAAATGTATGTAAGAAAAAAACATCCTGTTCAACTAGTTTTTATTTAAAAAAATGTTGAGCTTTGCATGACAGGCTGCCTTTAAATTTAAATAGCTGTGCATGTGAAGAAACTATTCAAAACAGCTGGTGCACAGGTCAGTCGTAAAACAACATGTGCATGATTCAAATGTATCCAATTTACATTTAGCAGACCAACAAAAGAGCATTTAAAAGATAAATCTAAAATATATATACCTATCTTTCGCACTTCTATGGAGTCGTCCTGCTGGTATCCATTACTGTCTGTAACGGTGACCTTGTAGATCGCAAAGTCCCCTTCTGCAACATCAGTGACCCGCAGAAGTGCATCTCCCTTCTCCAAAGATATTCTGTTTCCATGAGACAGTCTGACATTTTCCCTTTCTCGCTCGCGGTCCCACGTCACCATGTCTATCTTGTCGTCTGGGTCCTTCTCAATTATGGCTTCCAAAACAAGAGTTTGGCCAAGAGCAACATGGAGAGGCCGTCCAGTCTTAAAGCGGACTGATATTTCTCCATGAAGACACACAGGCACTGATGACAATTATTGAAAATAATTCGTTTTTAGTATCTAAGGGTTGAGTGAGAATCCAGATGGCATGACCAAGTTGAACAACTGATGGGTAACTATTTATTTTATGCTTCGACTTTTAATGAAAATTGTAGTTTTAGGAGGTAAAACTTAAAGGACTAGCATGAAAACCCCTTATTTATTTTCTGTTGGGCAGGTATTTCTAATTATCTCAGAATGATAGGATTTTGTCAATACAAAGAAAGGACTGAATATTAGTGATTTTTTTTTATGTAACATAAAATATATTTTAGAAAATGCAATATAATAATTAAATAGCATATTGATTTACATTGTTTTCTGTACTGTTTTCATTTCCATTTTTTCACTTTAATTTATACTTCATTATATTACTTTATTTTAATAGATATATTGTTTAGTGGACAAGACCAGTGTTCTTTGTGTAAATCTATTGAGGACAAAAAGCAACCATGTTCATTTAGATGTTATTTTATTTTCTAAATAGGGCTTTTGATAGAATGATTTTTTAATGATCATTAAGTAACTGATTTTGTCACTCCAAATGATTAATAATAATAATAATAATAATAATAACTGATGAGAAAATAGTACAAATTTGAAAATACATTCCAATATTTAAACACCATTATTTATTTATACACTCTCAGAAATAAAGGTACAAAAGCTGTCACTGGGACAGTACCTTTTCAAAAGTACACATTTGTACCTAAATGGCCCATTTTGGTACCTTAAATCAGTGGTTCTCAAACTTTTTCAGGAGGAGGCCCCCTTGCGTAGGGTGAATTCTTTTGTGGCCCCCCAAAAAGAAAACTCATGACGAAAACATCCCCAAACTTACAATAAAAGTAGGATTTAACCAAATCCTCCACATCCATTGTTTCTAGCAATTCTGTGATTTTTCTCAAAATATTAGGAGTTTAATCTCGTATTACTACGAGTTTATTCTCGAAATATTACGACTTTATTCTCGAAATATTACGACTTTATTCTCGTAACATTACGACTTTATTCTCGTAGCAGGGTTCGTACACATTTTTACCAACAAATTTCCATGACTTTTCCATGACTTTTGTGACAATTTCCATGACCTAATTTCACATTATTTTACAATAAGAATAAAAATCTGTTCAAATTATCATAGCATTTTAACTAAAATGAATGACTATTAATACTATTGTTTGCTTTTTTGTTTTAGTACAAGCTTAAACTGCGCCAGATGTGAAGGTCCTTGCAGTCCGAAATTTCACATGCAAAAACGCATACAAACATTTCTGACTCGGTGTGTAAGGACCTTTACTCCACACAGAGAACATATCACTATTATCATTTATTTAACTCAGTTAAACGCAGGGCCAGAATTTCGTTTTGCAATATATATATATATATATATATATATATATATATATATAGGGCCCTATGAAATCCGTTTTAATTTTTCCCAAATTCCATTTTATTTTTTTCTAAATGCATTTTTTACCGTTTCAATTTTTCTAGATTCCGTTTTTTTCCGTTTTCATTTTATAGACTCCTTTTTAATGATCAAATTAAATTGTATTTATCAAAAAGCATGTCTAATTAATTAAAATCATGAAACTTATACAATTTAATTTATTAAAAGTGTAACAAAAATGACATGTTTTATGGCCGTATGAAATGTTATATTTTTTTCTTACCTTATGTTTTATTGTTGCCAAATTCTGTTTTAGCTCATCTGATTATTTGAATGCATACAAAAAAATTTTGTACTCTTACAGTAGCCTTATGAATTGTTATTTTTCCTCAGAAATTCTGTGTTGTGTATTTAAATTTGACTGGTTATCAGATTAAGGCATGAAACATCGATTTAATTTATATTTTAATGAATGAAAATTAAACATTTACATGTTGAAAAATAAAGGGGATTTAGCCTACTATTAAAAAAAAAACACCTCAGCACAAAAGCACATATACCATAAACACATGACTTGCAACAGGGGAAACATATCCAGCTCTGGCAAGCAGCCGTCCGGTCCAGTGCCATTTATTACGGCGCCGGTCGCAGACCTGCTCGACAGGTGGCGGTACAAAGAGTTACAGAGGCAGTTGAATGGGGGAGGGGAGTAATATCTGTAGTCGGGGATGGGAGCAAGAGAGTCTACACTGCATCGCTCTCTCAGGGTAGTTATCCAGACGGCCTTGGCCAAGGCGCCGGTACGGGGAGCCAGAAAAGATAAGATTGAATTGTTGTGACTTTTGGGGCGAACAGCTGCAAACTTCCACAGCTCATTCTCTTTGTCCATTCTGATCTCTGAATTCATCAAGTTTCACTGGCAAAGCTGTTAATTTCATCATGATGGCATCCATATTCCGGTTTATAGTCTCAGTCTCATTGCTGACCGCTCTTCCCACAGCTTCAACCAAGACGGGCAGCCTTGTGAGACTTTGGACAGCTGTTCCCGTCTTCCGAATTTTTCGATAACCCAGGGTAAAGCCTAATCCAATCAGCAGAATACCTGTTATCATGGTTCCCGAAAAGGTAGATATCCTCAGCGTCCTCAACGGAAAGAGCCGCCAGACACACGATTTGCCACTTCTCCCACGCATCCCTCGCATATCCGGCCGCGAACGTCCCGTCAGGACAAACAGGTTCCCCAGAACCCAGACTTCTCGTTGAGAAGATGGTATCAATCGCGCTGAGAGACCAGTTGATCAAATCCATAATTTTCTAGTTTGGAGAGCCGTGCAGAGAGAGTCTCTTCAATAGATGGATGAGACGAGACAGCAGAAGCAAGCAGGGAGGAAAAAAGGGTAGGGCGGGGAGTGAAATATAAGCGACTACCTCTGTTGAGTGCCAAACGAGAAAGCTTAGTTTAAGTGTCTTTTTTTACAAAATACTAAATGGTAGAAAATCTTGTGGGCAGAACCTGAAAGCACCAGTGTCTTTGAAGAAATAACGAGGGAAACACCTATTTAAGCCATGTACTTAAGACGTTATGTAAGAAAATATTTAGTGCTCGTGGCGCTGGAAGGTTTGAGAAAGAGACCCCAAATTTAGCACAGAAGAATTAAAGCACCTCTCTCTTTTTTCTTGTTTGACAGTACTGTTCTAAGAGCTGCTATCAAAAAGTGGTGAGGACAATTTGCATAGACGAGCTGGTTGTGATGTAATGAATCAACACAGGCTTATTAGGTCATGCAGAAATTTTGCAAAAGCCTTTGAATATGGTCACTTTTCATTTGCTAAATATTTGGTAACACTTTAAAATACATCTTGCATAGATTAACATGAACTCATAATGAAAAAAAAATGATTTACTTAATTTCAACATTTACTAATGCATTATTTAAAAACAAGCATTATTTGTGGATCATTTTGGTAATAGCCACTTAAATGAAATGAGGTGCAAATCAGATTAGATCAAAGTGGCCCACAATAAAAAAGAAAAAGACTGAATCCTACAAACCTGCAATAATTAAATATAATACATAGCACTATAATCCTTTATGTATTTACATTTAGTCATTTAGCAGACTCATTTATGACATTTACCTCTCAATATAAAAAAAAATGCCATGCGTTCTTGGCATTGAACAATACCTTCTGGTATTTGATAATGCGTAGTCACTGTCCCCAGGCTGCTCTCGATGATGCAGGTGTAGTTAACGCCCTTAACCTCAGTGATGTCTAGTCTCCTGCCATCTGCTAACAGGGCTGTTTGATTGGTTACTTTAACGCCATCAACCAGCCATGAAAACCGAGGGCTGTCCCACTGCGTCATGCTATGATTATCCACAACACACTCCAGCAGGCGCGCAACTGACGCCTTTAGAGGTTCCACTGCAAAGAAAAGAAAATGTGCGTAAGAAAAAAACATCCCGTTCAACTAGTTTTTATTAAAAAAAATGTTGAGCATTGCATGACAGGCTGCCTTTAAATTTAAATAGCTGTGCATGTGAAGAAACTATTCAAAACAGCTGGTGCACAGGTCAGTCGTAAAACAACATGTGCATGATTCAAATGTAACCAATTTACATTTAGCAGATGCTTTTATCCAAAGCGACTTATAAATGAGACCAAGAAAAGAGCAGTTAAAAGATAAATCTAAAATATATTTACCTATCTTTCGCACTTCTATGGAGTTGTCCTGCTGGTATCCATTACTGTCTGTAACGGTGACCTTGTAGATCGCAAAGTCCCCTTCTGCAACATCAGTGACCCGCAGAAGTGCATCTCCCTTCTCCAAAGATATTCTGTTTCCATGAGACAGTCTGACATTGTCCCTTCCTCGCTCGCGGTCCCACGTCACCATGTCTATCTTGTCATCTGGGTCCTTCTCAATTATGGCTTCCAAAACAAGAGTTTGGCCAAGAGCAACATAGAGAAGCCGTCCAGTCTTAAAGCGGACTGATATTGCTCCATGAAGACACACAGGCACTGATGACAATTATTGAAAATAATTAGTATCTAAGGGTTGAGTGAGAATCCAGATGGCATGACCAAGTTGAACAACTGATGGGTAACTATTTATTTTATGCTTCGACTTTTAATGAAAAATGTAGTTTTAGGAGGTAAAACTTAAAGGACTAGCATGAAAACCCCTTATTTATTTTCTGTTGGGCAGATATTTCTAATTATCTCAGAATGATAGGATTTTGTCAATACAAAGAAAGGACTGAATATTAGTGAAAAAAATATTATGCCAATGTTTTTTTTATGTAATACGTAAAATATATTTTAGAAAATGCAATATAATAATTAAATAGCATATTGATTTACATTGTTTTCTGTACTGATTTCATTTCCATTTTTCACTTTAATTTATACTTCATTATATTACTTTATTTTAGTAGATATATTGTTTTGTGGACAAGACTAGTATTCTTTGTGTAAATCTATTGAGGACGAAAAAGCAACCATGTTCATTTAGATGTTATTTTATTTTCTAAATAGGGCTTCTGATAGAATGATTTTTTAATGATCATTAAGTAACTGATTTTGTCACTCCAAAGGATTAATAATAATAATAACTGATGAGAAAATAGTAAAAAAAATATATTCATAAGTCATTTTTGAAAATACATTCCAATATTTAAACACCATTATTTATTTATACACTCTCAGAAATAAAGGTACAAAAGCTGTCACTGGGACAGTACCTTTTCAAAAGTACACATTTGTACCTAAATGGCCCATTTTGGTACCTTCAATAGTACATATTAGTAAGTAAAGTGTACATATTAGAACCTAAGGTACCAAAGTGTACCTTTTGAAAAGGTGACCGCTTTTGTATCTTTATTTCTGAGAGAGTATTTTTTTTGTATAATTTCCATTTTTGCTTGAAGAATTTGAATAGACTTATGTTTGTTTTGTTTTTTTGTAGACACATTTTTTATTTTGTGCCCAGCAAAATGAAAAAAAAGACCTTAGACTCGTCTTTGAAGTAATATTACATGACATGTCGAACTGCCCAAGCAGCTTTTATAGTTGAACTAGTATTTAATCTAATAACAACATACTCACTCAGAGTGACTGTGGTACACAGAATCCAAACCAGCATCCATGACCCCATGACACCTGACAAATTATACATCATTAAAGAAACTATTTCTGCCTTATTTCTGATTAATTCACTCACTAGAAAAACTGACTGGATGCACTTTAGTGACGTACGTTAACAAAAGTCCTTCAGGTCAAAATAAACTATCTTACCTTGATTTTTGAAGCTTGAATTCAGTGTTTACTTTCTGTCGTATCGCTTTAAGTTCAGGTAAGTAATAGTCGTCTGACTTCACCACCTGAACAATTAACGCTCCTGCGTGACGTCACATGACGTGACATCTGTGTGATGATAAAGACTTAAAATATTTGAATTTGAATTTGAATTATGGGTATACTAGAACAAATATTCGAGTAACAAGAAAGTAATAGTACGTTGTTTTTGTTAAGAGGAAGTAGCAAACAAATCCTTCAAAAGTGCATTTTGGAATATACAAAAGTTAATTTTAGAATATGTTAATTGGTACAAATTCAAAATATAAAGAGACTTTTATAATCTATTTATTTCATATTATAAAAAAAGTGTTTATACATTTTCTTCCAAAGATGAATGACAAGCTCGAATCTGCTGAAGATATATTATTAAGTGGGCGTGGCTTACACGGACAGGATGTAAACATTAGACCTCAGGAGTGATTTGTATTGTAACTTTTTGTAGCTTCATCCGTCGGGCTGAAACAACGACCGTGTTTTTCTACATTACTTCATTTTCTACATTAGCAAAATACATTATTTC